>DF365590.1:9611-25623 GCA_000787875.1 Solanum virginianum
TCGCTCTATCGGTGGTTTGGGCACCCCACTTGCATACGTTAGGTTGATACATTAATAGTGTCAAAATTAACATACTATCGTAAATTGTAGCAAATTATCTATCTTATTTTTCAGATAACTAATTTATATCAACTCTTATATGATGTTTTTCTTTTTTGCAGTTAACAATAGCTAACCCAAGATTAAGAGTGATTAACAAAATGAAGACAGCAAAATGTTTGGATAAACTAGGAAAAGGATGGATTTTCCTTACTATTGGGGATGCTGTAGATGCCTGTTTGAGTCTCAAAATATCTGATCCGAGCTCTACCAATAGTTGAAATTTTATGTTGTTATTAAATGTTTCTTGTTGTGTATACACATGAATCCATGATATTTATAAAGTTGATAATTATCATCAATGAAATTTAGTCTAGGCTAAAGTTTCAAACGGCATAAATATGGATAAACATTTTAATTTAGTCTTAACTAGCAATTATATACTTTGAACACAAACATTCAGATGCCTCCACTTTTCTCCAATGTATTAGTTGACCACTCCAACTTATGAATTGATCATCTAGCCATCTTTTAATATTTATGTGCCACATTAACCTCACATGTCCATGAGACATGGTAAAAAAATAAGTTAGAATATTTAGTTATCCGTTGAAATCAAGTAAAGGAAGGCGAAGGCTTACCGACATCCAACTAGTAAAGAAATGGCACTTGTCACATTATTTAAAATTTAAATATTAATACCTAATCATAGTTAACCATGTTTTTTGTATATGATCTTAATTAACGATAAAAATTATGATTACTTTATCAAATTAATCATTATGATCGCTCAGTTTTGTTTTATCTACAAAGGTTGTGGTGGAGTGGTAAGTACTTTTTCGTCCTTAACCAGAGGTCTCGGGTTCAAATTTCGTTGGGTACAAAGTCGCCTTTGTTAAGGAGTGCTCTACTACCAATGTGGAACCAAAAAAAAAAAGAAGAGGAAACTTAAGAGTGTTATGAAACTGTAAAAATAATACAAAGAAGAAAGTAGGGAGAAGAGGGAAAATTCACCATAAATAAAATATGTTTATAATATTCTCCCTTGAATGTCTAACGCATTATTTGATTCCTCATTAAAAATCTTACAAGGAAAATCCAATGGGACAAAACCTTGTGAAGAAAAAAGACTAATAATACGCATTATTTGATGGCTCATTAAAAATCTTACAAGGAAAATCTAATGGGACAAAACCTTGTGAGGAAAAAAAAAGTACATCACGTATTAACTCCCCCTAATCAAAATATCAATCCAAGGACTTGAATCTTCGCATCCCAATCTTGTGTACCATCTTCTTGAAAGTTGCAGTTGGTAGAGACTTGGTGAACAAATCAGTCACATTGTCACTTGAACAAATCTGTTGCACATTTATATTACCATTCTTTTGGAGCTCATATGTATAGAAAGCTTTGGCGAAATGTGTTTTGTTCTATCTCCTTTATAAATCCTCCCTAGGGTTAAAGAGTTTTGCAAGTTCATCACTTTAACTTCTTTAAGCAAACAATCTATTGCCTTCTGAAAACTCTTCAAGAGTTTCAATTTAAGTTATCAATTTGCACAACAATATGAAAGATTCTTGATTTATTTAATCAATATGAGGATTATAAACACGTTTTTCAAGAACTCGTATATACTTCATGCATTTTACAACAACAACAACATACCCAGTGAAATTCCACAAGTGGGGTCTGGGGAGGGTAGAATGTACGCAGACCTTATCACTACCTAGTAGAGAGGCTGTTTCCTGGGAACCTTCATCACAAAACCCATACGCATAAAGGACTATATGCTTCATGCATTTTAAATCCTTCAAATTCTTTCAATCTTTCATATCAATTTTGTCTAGTAACAATATTCAATATTAAATAAATGATATCTTTTAGATTGCAAGTCAAATAAGTTTTGCACTTACCAAGATACATCATTCCACTTGATAATTAGAGCATGCTTTAATATATCATAGGATTTAGATCCTCATAATCTTTTACAATATTGTGCTATATCGTATCAAAGATACCACTGACAAAATATCCTTTTGTCGATTTGCAATACGACATAACTTGTTGAGATCTCATCACTTCATTATTTTCAGGTAGCTCCCCTCTCATGAGGTTTCATGAAGTGTTATGTCATAAGCTCTTCATGAGCACATTGCTTCTTTATTATAACAAGTTTGGATCATTTGCTCCTTTTCAAGAATTATCTTATTTAGGATCACTTGCATGTTTCATGCATGTCATAGACTTTGTCCTTGAGGGACATTCAATAGGAATGTTTCAACTCTTAATTTCTTGTTATCTCCCCCTTATGTTAGACAGACTAACATATATTTCAATTTATCTTAGAGAATTCATCTTTTATGCATCATGGTATATTTATTAATTATATACAGCATAACAAAATTATTAGATGAAAATTATACGGTCCATGACCATATATCAATGGAGGAAAAATTGATCATAATGTATTGGATTAATGCATGTCTTTGTCTATAATTTGTCATATTTCAGACGATGAAGCTTTGTTCTCATAAGCAATGATGACCATTTATGTAAGACATTTAGTATCAATCAGCTAGGATATTTATCAATATTATCAAAACGAATTGTCTTGATTACGTATTCTAAATCTTGTGCTCTTAACTCAATTATCTTGCACAAATAATTTTACAAATGTCAAACTTTAGGTTGACAATAAATGCACATGTGATTATTTCATAAATGCATCAGTTTACACATGATGGTGAACTGGCCCATATTCACCTTTTGTACTTTCAGAATTTAAGGAATTCAGTCCAACATTAGTTGATCCAATCAACTTATCATGAGAACAAACAATCTCGAAGAATCTTTTATTTCTTCAATATATGTCTAATGAGTAAACTTCAAGTTTATCATGACATATGCCTTTTGCTATAGTGAATTTCTGATTTACTATTATATGAACAAATGTCTGATTTCTTACTCGGGGAGTAAATTTTAACTTTATTTCTTCTCAACTACTCTACTTCTCGTAGAGGTGAGCCGTGATCCTTTTTAAATCTGTAAATGCAACTGGCATTTGATTTGCAATTTTTGCATGTAAATAGTCTTTTGTACTTCTTGCTCACAAATAGAAGCATATGGATCAAGATGAGACAATGATGAATTTTTTCACAAAATTTTCCTTTTGATATCATTATCTTCTCCCCCTAATTTTAGGAAAAATGTCTCATCAAACCGACAATATGCAAATCGAGTAGTGAAAGAATCTCATTTTTGTGCGATGTGGTGGTGCTACAAGCACATATGCAACACATCCAAAAATTCTTAAATGAGATATATTAGGTTTTTGACCCAAAACTAGTTGCAATGGAGAATGTTTATGATAGTTTGTCGGTCTAAGATGAATAAGTGTTGCAACATACAAAATTACATGTCCTTATATAGAAGTGGGCAATCTAGTTTTCATAACAATGGTCTTGCTATCAATTGCAAACGTTTAATTAATGACTCAGCAACATTTTGAGTATGAACATGAGCAACATGATGTTTAACTCTTATCCTAATAGAAAAACAATAGTCATTAAATGCTTGAGATGAAAAATTTCTAGCATTATCAAGGCGAATAGACTTAATTTGAGTATTAGAAAATTGTGCTCGTAATCGTATTATCTGTGCCAATAATTTTGCAAATGCCAAATTGCGAAATGACAATGGGCACACATGAGACCATCTAGATGAAACGTCTATTAGGACTATATAATATCTAAACATCCCACTAGGTGGGTGAATAGGTCCACAAATATCCCCATGTAAACGTTTCAAAAATGCAGGGACTCAATCCCAACTTTCGTTGGTGATGGTCTCACAATCAACTTGCCTTGATCATAAGTAGTACAAGAAAATTCACCATTTAAAAGAATCTTTTAGGTTCTTTAGTGGTTGTCCATTTGAATTTTCTTTAATTTAAATTATTATAAAAGTTCTCATTCTTCATGAATGGAACACAATCATCTTAACATATCAATTTATGATACCTTAATACCTTATTCCATGTTCATGTGCATTATTCAATCACTTGTCTTCTTTCAGACATTATGCACTGCTACCACATTCACTTTAGAAAATGGAGCATTTTAATGGAACATATTTAATGACTTTTCACCAAAAGCACATTATTTTGCTTTAGTCATCGTTATATCATTAATATGCTGCATTGAGACTTGAATCCAACGTCTTATCCATATAAAAGTGTCTTACGCCATAAATTGATGGGGCTTGAACGCAACGTCTTTAACTGTGAAAAATTCATATTTTCAAATTCATCTAGATGATAACACAAGAATATCGTAACATTATCACAGTTTTATTTTGATACTTTATTTTTATTCTTAATGATGTCTTCAAGACCCATAGCATCCAATACCCATGAAGGGTAGTTCTTTGCCAAATTATGAACAACAACGAACTCAAGTTTCTCAAGGTTAGTCATATCAATAAAGAGAAAATAAACAAATAAGTAAATAAATAATACTTTAACCTTGAAACTTAGCTTTCACTCTTTGGTAGAGTCTCGTACTGATAATGTGTTATGAAACTGTAAAAATAATACAAAAAAGAAAGCAAGGGAAAAGAGAGAAAATTTTTTATTGTTTGAATAATATTCTGGTGTATACAAATATATATTATAATGAAGAAAACTCGTAGAAATTAAATTAGTTTTCATATAAGATTCCTTCTTAAAGTAATTAAACATTCACCATAAATATATTTATAACAAAGAGTGTGGTTTAAGACATTTTTAGAAGAATTCTTATTCGGGTTTGCTGGTTAAACGACGTTCGTTGAAGCTTTAAGGAGGCAATCTAAGTAACCCGATCCGACAACTAGAAGGAAGAATTGTTCATCAGTTGAGAGGAGGCAGAAAAAAATGGGGGAAGAAACAGAAGAACGTCAGCGAGAATCAATTCAAAACCCTAATCAAAATCGCATTACACAAGCCCAATTTCTCTCTTGGAAGCGCCAAAAGGTCTCTTCTTTCTTCTCTTCATTTATACTTTTCAATTTTTGCTATTATGTTAATCTTACTTGAGTTAATTGTGCAATATCTATTGAATTGGGGCTAGGGGAAGGAGAAATGGAAGAGGGGATTGTAAGGTGGCTAATTAAACCCTATTTAAGATGAAAATTCTGTTAGCCAACTGCACAATATCTATTATCAGGGGATTATATTAGTTTTTTCTTCTGGTGTTTGTATTTAAAACATATTTGGATTTTGGTTATAGTGTTGCCTCCTTTCAATAAGATAAAAATAATAATCTTTGTGGTAATTAGTACAGTTGAATTATGAACAACAACAACAACATACTCAGTGAAATCCCACAAGTGGGTCGATGGAGGTAATTAATGTAGATTATTCAGGTAGTTGCATCTAGTTTGGGATTGAAGCATAGTTGACAATTTACAGTATCGAGTTCCTTATTATGGTTGTCCGGGCCATGTATATCCACCTGGTGGATATGATCTCTTACTAGACCTATTCATATGTTTTCCTTGGGTTCCTCTGGTCATTTTTCCCTTGGGAATCAGAGCTGTAACACGACAATTATGCACTTTTTGAAATTGCATCTATGATTGAGCAACTTAATTTCTCCTATCATATCAGTTTTCAGTAGAAGCTGGCAGTTTTGGAAAAGTTGTTAAAGAATACATTTAGTTTAAGGGGTTGTGTTCATGGACCAAATAGCTTGTAATATTTGCATCTTCTTGATGACCTTTTACAATTATCAACTTAGTTTTAAAAAAAAAAAGGTCCTGGTGTCGTGTCCTGCACAACTTTGATTATTAGTTCTAGTTCTTATTCAAGGATTTTCTCCAATTAATTATATTTAATCTAAGATATATTGGAAACAGCCTTTGACAGAAATGCAAGGTAAGACTGCGTACAATAGATCCTTGTGGTCAGGCCCTTCCCCGAACCCTGCGCATAGCGGGAGTTTTAGTGCACCAGGCTTGCCCTTTTTTTAAGATACATCAGGGATGTTTCCATTAACTTACTCTTGTCTATGAGAGTCTTATCTTTCCGTTCAACATACAAACTTCCATGGGAACTCATTACGTGTCTTTATCCTGTCTGGTTTTCTAACATATTCCCAGTCACTGGCAGTCTATCAATATTGTTGGCTCCATTCTTTGCAGTAGACACATTGGTGGAAGAACCTTGTGTTCTTTCTCCACTTTGCATCCGCAGTCTTGATGTCTGTGCTGAACTGATTTCCTCCAATTTACTTAACCTTTCCAGTTCACCTTCAGAACAGTCAAAAGGCAAAAGCACCAAAGTCCACTGGATCTTTAAGTGTAAAGCTAAGTCAAAGTTTCGACTTCATTAAAAAGAAATGCGCTAAAATTTAACGAGCATGTAATGCAAGAAGAAATAACTATAAACAACTATAAAACACAAAGAATAATAAAATTCATAGAAGGTATGAAATAGTTATAATAAAGCAGAAATGTACAATAGAAAGATACCCAGTATAATCCCACAAGTGGGGTTTAGGGAGGATAGGATATACACAGATCTTACCCCTACTTTTATTGGGTAGGGAAGTTATTTCTGATAGATCCTCATCTCAAAAGATTAGTATTCGAAGCTGGGTTGCAAGAAAGTATGATAACTAAATAACAAGATACAATCATCGTTATTAAAAAATGTTATGAAAAGTACAGCTGAAAGATATGAAGTAAAAAGCATCTTTATCTAAAACAAAATAAAAACAATAAAAGTGTACAAACCATTTTAAAATTTTGATTTAGATGAAGAGATGCAGTTTTATGCTATATTGCTCAGACTCTCCAAATATGTTGTTGCACCTGTGTTAGATCCTCCAAGAATACATTACTGATGGAGGACCAGACGCACACACTTTGGTATTTTTGAAGAGTCTGGGCAACATTGGTTTTATGTTATTTGAAAGCTATTTCTTGTTCTGAAATTTTAATTTCTTATTGTTAATCACCAAATATATAACCTTTTTAGCTATTAAATGTATCAGTTTACCAAGTATGTTCATTGTTTGTACTGGCATACTAAAGACCAAATTGCATGGATGATGAGATGCACATCTTAGCACTCTGTCACATACAATAAAATAAAGTGCCAGCTAAGTGAGGAAGCGGAGAACCTGGCTTTTAGTGATATTTACGGTTTAAGTACACCTGATACGAGCCTTTAACAACACTACTTCCATTCTATGTCTATACTTCTCTTCATTTAGATTGTGTGATTCATCTCTTTTCTCCAGCGTTTCCAATTTAATTAGAATCTTCATTTCTAATAGATAGACTCCATTCCTTCTGTCGTTTCCAAGTCTCTTTTTCCATGTCAATCTGAAATCAGTTCTTCCTTTGATGCTATAAGAGTTCCACCAATTGCTTTCCATTTTCACAATTCTTTCTTTAGCCGTATTAGCTATTTCAAAATGTCTCCTTTTCCTCATTTTCACGAGTTCCTTTGATCTAGCAGAATTGGTTTGTGTTGAGATGTAAGGCTCACCACTATTACTGTTTTGATCTTCTTAAACTAGTTATCCAATTCTTAAGTGAACTCCTTATCTATCTGGAGACTGCTGATCTGCGTTGACGTTGTCCATTTATATATAAGAATTTTATTGAGTTCTTTCTTGTTTAATTATTTAACTTATCTGCACGAGGTTAACATTATTATTTTCAAAAAAAAAAAAAAAGAGAAACTAAACTTATCTGCCCATGTTTTATTTTAAAAAAATTGCTTCACATCAAAGAAGTGGATACTTCATTTCACTTCACACTTCATGCTTTTATGCAAAGTACGCCCTATCACTTTTTTTGCCATTTCCGCTCTTAGAAACGCTGGGCTCCGTCAGTGCTCTCACACTTATTGGCCTGTAATACCAACCAATGTTCTAGTCCCCTTCTTCAAACTTGGTCAAAAACTCATGTCTATATTGATATGAATTAATGGGAATTATTAGAAATGTTTCGGGCCAGTTGCTGATGTTTGTAATAATGTATTTTAGTCTGTTTTCATATTCTAGAAAAATTAATAAGATTTTAAAACACATTCCCCTTCCTTTTTTGTTGAGAAATAGCACTTTGTCTTTTTTAAACTCTTCAGTCATTTAACTATGCTGTATATCACCAAATAAAGGAAGTTCCTTGGAGTAGGGAAAGATTGGAAAGAGAATTTTAGTTTTATGCTCAAGTTGGAACAAGCAAATTAACTCAGTCTCAATAATGCTGTTGCTTTGACTCTTCACTTTCAATGCCGCACCCATGTCAAATTCTCCAAAAATGCACCACTTTAGGAGAAACCGACATGCATTCATTGATATTCTTGAAGAGTCTGAGCAACACATATGTTCTCACAAATTCTCATTCTTGTTTTATGTTCTTCAGTTTGTTGCATTTCTCGTTCTGGGAATTTCATTACCAATCCCTTAAAAATATTTAGGCCATTTCTAAAAGTTTATTAGCACTTGTTTTGTTAGGATCAGAATATGTGGTAGAAATACTTGCCTAATTTTGGTACTTAGGTACGGTAAGGCGTTCATTTTAGTCAACAAAGTCATATCCTTTTTGATAGCAATATCAGCTAATCAGCTTCATTGAAATTTAAGTCGAATGGATTGTTTTCACCTTGATTATGGAGGAAATTCTTCGAAAGAATAGCTGTAACAAAGTTTGCTTTTGTTCATTGACTTCTTCTATCTGTTATTGTTCCTATTGTTGCTAATTCTTGGAGCTCTATAGATTTTAGAACTTTGTTGCAAGTGGTTATATGTATTTCTCAAAAGAAACCTGTTGTACTATTTTCATTATAGTCCTCATGACTCGTGACAGATTTGGTATCATTTTCAGGATGCTGATGCATCAGCTAGAAAGGCTGAAGTCGCAAGAAAACGTGCAGAGGATATAGCTTCAGGGGCAGTGCAAATGAATGGTCGTGAACTTTTCTTGCAGGAGCCCTGGGTCTTCGATAACTCCCTTTACTGATGTTGTTTTCCTGGTAAAAATATCTTCCAGCCTAAAATTTTCATTTTCTATTAACCTAGTTATTATTAATACAACTAAATTTGAATATTGTTGTTTGTTGTGTGAGGACATCAAGAGTTGCTTGCTTGAATGGAATCTTAAAATCATTAAGTTGTCTTTCATGTTTAGTATTTGTATCAGTTAATTATGAAGGGACGTCTGTCCTCTTGCATTTTAAAGTACCGCTGTAAAATTTTACTAAAATTAATACTCAGAAAATTAATAATCTCTCTAAGATAATATTTTCCTCCGATCTTGACTTGGGTCAATGAAAAAAAATCCTCCATTTCGATAAGATAATATATTTTCAGAAGATCTCTATATATAAATATGATCGCGCAGGGTCAAGCGGATTGACCTCTGTGTTCACGTGAGCCCTGGCTGCGTTCGCGGACCCTGTTTGACCATTGACTCCACATTCGCGGGTCTATGCATTGCGATCACAGAGGATTAAAATACCGTGAAATAGTAACTTCCTTAAAATGTCGGGATTTGGTCATTTTCCCATCATTTTTACGTTTTCAAGCTTCAATAGACTATTTTTCAAGGGTTTTGTAATGAGAAAATGATTAAGTTATTTTGAGCTAAAATATTCTTATCAATTAATTATTTCTTATTTTTAACATCAAATTGAGGATTTGGGAGATTTCGTTCATGAATTCAAGTTTTACAAAAATAGTTATTATGGATTGATTTTAATCCAATTTTTGAAATGATTTTCTCTAATGGATTCCTAATGTCTTAAGGAATGTTTTCATCTATTTTGATAAGATAATATATTTTCAGAAGACCTCTATATATACATATGATTGTGGAGGGTCAAGTAGATTGACCTTCGCGTTCGCGTAGGCCCTGGTCGTGTTCGCGGACCCCTTTTGACTTGTTGACTCCGCATTCGTGGACCCCTTTTGACTTGTTCACTTCGCATTCACGGGCCAATGCGCTGCAATCACAGAGGAATAAAATATCGTGAAATAGTAACTTCCTTAAAATGTCGAGATTTGGTCATTTTTCCATCATTTTTACATTTTCAAGCGTCAATAGACTATTTTTCAAGGGTTTTTAATGAGAAAATGATTAAGTTATTTTGAGCTAAAATGTTCTTACCCATTATTTATTTTTTGTTTTTAACATCAAATTGAGGATTTGGGAGATTTCGTTCATGAATTCAAGTTTTAAAAAAATGGTTATTATGGATTGATTTTAACCCAATTTTTGAAATGATTTTCTCTAATGGGTTCCTAATAGTCTTAAGGAATGTTTTCATCTATTTTGATAAGATAATATATTTTCAGAAGACCTCTATATATACATATGATTGTGGAGGGTCAAGCAGATTGACCTTCGCGTTCGTGTGCCCTGGTCGCGTTCGTGGACCCCTTTTGACTTGTTGACTCTGCATTCGCGGGCCTATGCACTGTAATCACAAAGTAATAAAATACCGTGAAATAGTAACTTCCTTAAAATGTCGAAATTTGGTCATTTTTTCATCATTTTTACATTTTCAAGCTTCAATAGACTATTTTTCAAGGGTTTTTTAATGAGAGAATGATTAAGTTATTTTGAGCTAAAATGTTCTTACCCATTAATTATTTCTTGTTTTTAACATCAAATTGAGGATTTGGGAGATTTCGTTCATGAATTCAAGTTTTACAAAAATGGCTATTATGGATTGATTTTAACCCAATTTTTGAAATGGTTTTTTCTAATGGATTCCTAATATCTTAAAGAATGTTTTCATGTAAAATTTTTCAAATTTCATCTTCGTTTTTCGGTATTAATTTTTTAATTCGTTTTGCCCTTTTTTTTCTTTTCAAATTTCATGATTTTGGCATCTTTAGACTTGGAATTTGATTGTGAGTCATTATTTGAATAGATTGTGGTGTTTCGGGTTCGAATTGGAAGGGAAAGGCTCGGGTGGTTGATTGATTTTTTGACTTTATCGAGGGAAGTGAATTTCTACTTGTTGAGTTTATTGAACCTTGTATTTCCCTTCTTTGTGTGTTGATGAGTAATGGGGATTCAGAATGGGTGAATTATTAATGAAATGATTTAATATATGTGATGGATAATGAAATAGCTATATGATAGAATGTGATAACTTGACGCATGAATTAGTATATGGTTGATGATGTTACTTTGAATGTTGTGAAATGTTGATTGATAATATCGATTGGACGATTCCTATAGTGAGATAATTGATTTATTATATGATCCCGATGATGAAAGTTGTGAGTTGTTAATACGACTCAAGTGTTGATGAGTAATAATAAATGCTAATGATTAAAGTGATTATTCAAGCATGATATATGCGATATTGATACAAGTGTTGTACAATCTTGACCTTGTTTTGAAAGTTATTGAAGAATATTAGTGAAAACATTGACTCATTGATGAGTAATTTTAAATCGTGGACGATAAATATATGATTTGTGTGAACTATTTGCATACTCTTATTCTTTTTTTGGAAGTGATTATTGTGTTGAAATGAAACATTGATTGAGTTTCACTATGGGAAATCGATGGGAAATGATTTCGGCTAGATTGAGTAAGAGATTGATTACAGGGGCCGAGGTCTTTATCGGTTGGTGATTATTACAGAGGTCTTTTCCAACGACCGAGGTCTCTTTCCGACGAGTGAGATTATGTCGAGGTCTCTTCTTACTAGTGTGATTATTGCCGAGGTTTTTTTTTTCTGGCAGTCGAGGTCTCTTCCGGCAAGCGTGATTATTGCTGAGGTCTTTTTTGGCAGCCGAGCTCTTCCGACAATGATGGTTGAGACATGGTCCATGTGTGATCCCATGGGTTTGGATCTGATCAGATCAGCAAATGTGTATCGTAAGATAGATATGCATCATGATTACTCGACTTTACATTGTGTCATCTGCACTTCATTACAGCTAATTTCATTTCAGTCATTGCTTTAATATGGGTATCTGTATGTAGTGTGATAAGATGGTTAATTTCGTACTCGTATAAATTGTTTAAAACTATTTGTTATGTTGTGTACTTGTATTATGGATATGTATATTGTGTATGTTGTATATTTCTTGCTAGGTACCTTGTAGGTTGATACTCACCCTTGCTTTTACACTTGTGTATAGGTTGTGATTTCAATTTTGATTGACGCTTCTTTTTCATTTTTGGACCGAGCTTGAAATAGTCTGAGAGGTAGCAGTTTGTCCATTTCGACGGGCTCTTCAAACTTCTATCTACTTACTATTTTTATTCTATTTGAGAATCAAAGACATTCAGACTTGTATAAATCTCCTTTTGAATTCAATTGTAGTAAAGACTTTACATGTAATTTTAGTTGGTCCCTTGACATTCCACCATTGAGTCACTATTTCTTGCAAGTAATATAAATGTGAGTATAAATTCCAGGAATGAAGAAAGAAATATAAAATTTTGCAAAAAGTTTAACCAAAAAGCAAAATTGACAAGTGGGTCCATTTTGCCATGTGGCATTGTTTTACCGGTTTTTATGTGAAAATTATCAGGTAAACTCATGATAATGGTATGAACTAAATCAGTAATTTAAATAAATAATAATTGAAAAAATTTGACACATTAATCGTGACAAAAAACATAGATAAATAATAAAAGAAATAAGCTATCATCATAGTTACTGATATAGATAAATAATGACAAATGGCAAAGTGGACCCACTTGAGAGTTTTGCTTTTTAGTTAAACTTCGTAAAATTTTATATTTCTTCCTTCATCCCTGAAATTTATACTCACATTCAAAATTGATCTTTATTTTTAATCGACACTTCACTGTTTATATTATTTAGCTAAAAACTCATGATAATGGCATGAACTAATAAATTAAATCAGTAATTTAAACAAATACTAATTAAAAAAATCTGACACATTTCATGACAAAAATATAAATAAATAATAAAAGAAATAAACTATTGTCATAATTACTGATATAAATAATAATTGACGGGATTTTTCATGTATTACAATGGCAAATATTCACAAAATATCTTTACATTACTTCACAAAAGTACTTAAATAAATAATAAAAGAAACAAACTATCATTATATTTACTGACATAGATAACAATTGATAGGATTTTTCATGTGCTACAACGACAAATATATAAAAAATAATATCTTTACATTAGTTAACAGAAATACTTAAATAAATAATACAAAAACAACCTATGATCATAGTTCCTGACATAGATAACAATTGATAGAATTTTTCATATTTTAAGGCAAATGCAATTTGTGAGCTCATATACAAAATTCACTAGGATGTCACCCTTTTTTTCCATGAATTTTTAACATTAAATTGATAAATCGATATCTTAATAATTTTATAACAAGTCAACATATTTAAAAACAAATAACTTTAAAAAAGAAAAAGGTTGAAACCAAACCAATCGATACACATTCCTATTCGAGTTGATTTTTAATTTATGGACCTAGAGAAGTGTCAGATTTTTCAAACTTTGAGGATGTAATTGTAATTTTCTTGTTCCTATGTGCTTTTGTCGTATTTCCTCCATCTAATTTTATTTGGCCTCTATACTATTTGAAATATTCAATAATACTTGTTCACTTTATGAAATCAAGACATAATTTTATACTTAATTTTTAATTTATCCTTATAATTAATTATAGTCATTTCTTTATTATATTTTTAAAAATATCATATTTAAATAATAATTTAATAAAGTTAGTCAATAGTGACTAACTAAAATTGGTACAGTGAGTAGTGATTTTACTGCAAGTGAGAAGTGTCCTTTTCCAGATCATTATATTTTGCCAGTTAGATTCAGGTTATAATAATCCTTACCTTTCTATTTCAAGATTCTTTCTATATAAAAAGGGTTCTTGTTATTTTGGTCAGTCTGAATTAAAAATTAATACTTTTCATTTTCTTGAAACTTTCAGGACTTCAAAATCTGGACAAATTGTGGATCTGGGTTCTTGTTATTTTGGTCAGTTTGAATCAAATTTTAATTTTTTAGTTTGAAAAGTTTGGATTTTTATGGTTTATTTTGATCTAATTGTGAAGTGTTATGGTGAAATTATAAGTGTTTTGTTTATTTCTTGTTTTTTTAGGTATTTTGATCTTCGTGTTTTCTTGATTCAGTGAGGGAAGCTTTTGAAGTGGGAAATCATCTGTGTTTAGTGGTTGATGAGAATTTGTTGATTGAATGGCTGTACAAGAGCTTGTTGAGATCAAATTTAGGCTTGCTGATGGAAGTGATATTGGGCCAAATAAGTATGCATCTAGCACCACAGTGGCATCTCTCAAAGATAAGTTGATTGCACAGTGGCCAAAAGGTTGTGAAATTTCTTCACTTTTATGTGTAATTACATCTCTGTTTTTGTGGAGTTTGCTTCTTACAACAAATGGGGATTCCCACGAAACAGCCACACACCAGTGAGCTAGTAGTAAGGTCTGTGTACATTTTACCCTCCTCATACTTCATTTGTGGGATTCCAATGGGTATGTTATTGTTGTTGTTGTTTGCTTCTTACAACAATATATCTAGTGGAATTCTATAAATTGGGGTCTGGGGTGGGGAGGGTAGTGTGTATGCAAAGTTGTCTCTGCCTTGAGGAGATAAAAGAGATTATTTCTGATAGACCCTTGGCTTTAGTAAAGCATAATAGCAAGTATTGAAAGGAAATATAGTAGTGAAGAAGTCATACTAAATATAAAGTAGAAGCGAATAGTAGTGACAATAAATAATATGGTAAATGAAGCAAATGAAATAACATGTAATGGTAAAATTGAAGAATAACATCGTAGGAGAGCATGCTTCTTCTGTTGCATAATTTTGATTATACTGCATAGTTTGGTCTGCTTATGGGGCTTGATTTTTTAGACGAGGGTTTTCTGGAAACAACCTCTCTATCTCTATGAGGTAGTGAAGGTTTGCGTATATTTTACCCTCCTTAGACGCCACTTGTGGGATTCCACTGGGAATGTTGTTGTTGTTGCATAGTTTGGTGTTTAGACATAACCTCTCTATCTCTATGAGGTAGTGGTAAGGTTTGCGTATATTTTACCCTCCTCAGATGCCACTTGTAGGATTCCACTGGGTATGTTGTTATTGCATAGTTTGGTGTTTAGTTGTATGCAATCACTCCTTTGTTGCTTCATTAGTCTGAGATTTGTGGTATGACTGGTGATTGAGGGGTTGTTTAGTAGCTGGTTAGAGTTATGTAGGTATTATAACTATAGAGATTAGTGCTTACGCAAGATTTAATACTTGCATAACTCATCTCCAATCCAGTTACTAAACGGCCGTTTTCATTTCTTCAGTCATATTAAAATGGTTCAAAACAAAGAATGTATAAAGTGGTAAGGGGACATTGACTACTTATTTTGATACAATAGCCGTGATAGTGTATAAGGAATGGAGTTTGTTTACCATTTTGCTACCTCCTCGTTGAAATTAAGCTTGGGAGGCTGAAAATTTTCTGGACCACGTTGGTTCTGCTCCGTTGCGATTATGCTGAAAGAGACATACTACATGGATAGGGACATTTGTCCTGGTATGTATGTCAAGCATTTATAGCAGAGGCAGTTATCCATCAGCTGTTGCAGACTTGCAGTTGGGCTGCTCCATTTGGATTGTATTAGAAATTTATCTTTAGTTGTGCATGAAATTGCCCTGGAAATGATTTGGAGGTCATCCTATGGTGCTTGGGCACTTTCACCAACCCCACGAACGTTAAGATGATGAAGAGTAGCTCTCTTCAAGAAAAGATAAATAGACGAGGATTAAGACAAAGATCTTGGCTCCTTCAGTACAAAAGAAGGCATTTGAGAAAATAATACATGTATTAGCTTGGTATTATTTGATCTCTTGTTTGGTAGTGTTTTCAACCTATATATAACTAGGTATTCAACACTATTCTTGTACATATTGAATCATGAAATTAACCAT
>DF365589.1:6703-23797 GCA_000787875.1 Solanum virginianum
TGACTTTGTGACAAGTGTTATATGAACATTCATAAGTATGATTCTGCTGGTGCATTTTGATGTAATGAATCTTAGAAATAAGGTCACTTGGAACCAATTAATGACTTAGAAAAGGGCATGTCAGACTATTGGTTACTTCTAGTGAGGCACCTCTCTTTGTCAGGCACCTCTCTTTGTCTTATGTTCGAGGATGAACATGATTTTCAGCGGTGTATGATGTAATGACCCTGAAGGTCATTTTTGGTATTTTCAGCCAAATTACTATTTTTGCCCTTCTTAAAAGTTGCCTTGAGACATTATTGGCTAATGCTAAAAGTCAAATTTCGAAAGTGTGGTGATAAGCTTGAGTTTTGCAAATGAAAGAGTTTTTAAAGCCCTAAGTTGGAAAATTTGAGTTTTCTGTCCGTTTTGAGTTTCAATTATTGGATCATAATTTTATCGATTCCATCAGCTCCAGAATGCCGAATCTGATACAGGAGAGCTTGCAAAACTGAATTTGGAGTTAAAATGGAGATTTTAGATCTAAATTACATTTTTAGTTGTTATTAGAGCCAATATTTGACTTTGGTCAACATTCAGGCTTCGGAAGGTCAGATTGAAATTTTGAAAATTTTAGCAGTTTTGTATGGTCAAACTAAAGTTAGAAATGACTTAGTTGTAATATTTAGAGTTTCTGAGAATATTTTGAGTTTTTAAGTCCGAAACTAGTTTGAATGAACTTTCTTAGATTTGGGCCAAACAGGCCTCAATTTTGAATCTGGACAATTTCGTTGGATTCGAAATGTCGATTTTGGTCTAGGAGGATCTTTCATTCAGTTTTCGGGACTTTCGTGTGTTTTTGACCTATCGATAGATTTCGATATTGGGAAATGGGACCCACATTGGCATAAAACGACCCCCGTTGGAAATTTCGACTACAACATTGAGTTCGAAATGTTGTTTCTGATAAGATTTCATATATGGATTATGTTTGTTCAACTTTGGATGAGGTCGGATTATCAAATTTAAATTTGAGAGGTTGTTGAAAATGCTGAACCGGCGGGTGACGTAGCCCAATAAGGTTCTGCCATGTGGCAGACCCGGTTCCCAACCTTTAAAGCTGCAAATTTTGCAGAAACGTTGCAAACTTTGCCCAAAACATAAACCCTAATTTTCTCTCCCAAATTTGATTCGATTTGAGTGATTCAAAAGGCTAAGTTATATAATTTTCCGAGAAGAACAGCCTGGGAGCTTCAGAAATTGATTTTGGTGCATCGTTTGAGGTAAAAATTGCTGATTTACTGCTACATTTTAATATATTTTTAAAACTTTAAAATGCGATTTCTTCCTCATATTAGCTCCATTTTTGAAATAGTTTTCGCTGTTGAATTTCTTATCACTTGGGGAACATTTTTATGTATAAATTTTTAGATTCCAACGGTATTTTCTGGCGATGAAAATTTTAGACTATTTTACCCTTTTCACCCGAATTAATTGATTTTAGTGTCGTTATATTCATTATATAATTATGATGCTATATTTGAATAGATGTTGGTGAATTGGAGTGTCATAGAAAGGGAAAAACTTCGAAATTAACGTGATTCGAGACTTTATATAAGGCAAGTGGACTTCTAACCTTTTGTTAAATATGTTGAACCTCGTATTCTCCAATGTGTATACAATCGAGTATTTTGGAGTAGAGATGAATTTATGTAGGCTTTGATTGGAATATTTTGAATTGCATAATTATTCTATGGTGGTATTTGGCTTGTGAATTAATGATGGAGATTTATTTTATGTGAAATAGTGATTATTTATTATTGATATCGAAGTGATACTTATTTTTAGATGTGAATGTTGTTAAGGTTGGGATGGTATTGAGATTGAGGATATTGGAACATTTATGGTATTGAGCTACCCGTTCTTGATTTGAGATGTATAATTCGTATAGGCATCTTGCAAATATTTTAATATTATAAGGAAAGAGGTGATTAAAAATGTAAATGAGAGTTGGTGTCTTATTATGGTATTTGAATTGAAAAGTGTGGTTAAGTGATGAAAATTCTGTTTTGAGATATATTGTTGAGTTTGTATCAAGAGTATGGTGTTATGAGTTGTATTAAAACTTTTCATCTCCTCATTATTGTGTGAACATGCCCATTTGCATTGACTTTGTGACAAGTGTTATGTGAACATGAAAAAAAAGAAGAATTAAAGGAGGTGAACTATTTCGAGGGACGTGTCGTGCGCCATGAAGGATACTATATTTCGAGGGTCATGTCACACGCTGCGATGGATACTATAATTCGAGGGTCATGTTGTACGCCGCGACAGATGATGGATATGAATTCTTGTATTACAAAATAGTTGTGAGATTGTGACCCTTAGAGGCCTAATGTTAATTGATGATTATATCTACATTCTAGTAATTTTTTACATATGATATATATATTGTGCTGGAATTTTTCTGAGTGCAGGTTTATAGTCTAGTGGTATGTGGTGGGGTGTTAAAGAGTTAATTGGTTCTTCATTATTTTACTTTAAGTTAGTTCTATTTGCTGAGTACCCAGTTATTTGGTGCTCAACTAGACATTTGACACATGTATTTTATTCGAGAATTCTGTATTTAGAGGCTTGTACATGTGACACCAGTCCTTGGGATAGTTGTAGTTTTGTATTCATATGATTAACTGTTGTATTAGTCTATTCATCTTCAGCAATTATTCTTATGTTTGGATTTGTAAGTGTTAGACTGACTCGCCTTGATGGGTTAGGTGAGTACCATCACGCCTGAATTTCGGGTCTTGACATGTAATAGGGGTAAAAATGACAAATCAAGCATTTATTCCTGTTGAAAGGTTCGTAAAAATGCACATACGTGCCCCTTTTTGCGTGTAACACACATGCTTTGCCATGTCAACGCCTTGTGCCTGTTTGATAAAAAATGGTATGTATTGTGCCTAAATCTTCTATCTATCTATCTATCTATATACTATATTAAAAGTGTGAAAGCCCTTAGAAATATTGTTTGAACTTTTTGTCCTTCATTAAAAGACTCCTCTTTAGACAAAATCGTCTTTTCACCATCTTTTTCATTATTATTAATAATATTAAATATTAAATATAATAAAAATTAAATGGCAAAAATTTTCTTATCATGATTAAATTTCTACACAAAAAATTCTTTTCCAACTAAAATATGTTTGATCCAGAAAGATATCGTATTATAATTAAATTTCTATATGGATATTCTTTTTCAAAATAAAAAAGATTTGATAGAAAAAATAATTTAAAACTTTTCAAATAATGGTCAAAAAGTAAAAAAAAAAAAACCAAAAAGAGGGTTTAAAAATTAGGCAAAAAAGAAATGGTAAGAAAACATCAAAAAAATCGTAAAAGAAAAGGTCTAAAAGAAACCCCCCAAAAAAAAATTATTTTACAAATCATACACTAGGTCTTAATCCAAATCATAGAGGAGTCCATTTTTTTAAAAATAATTTATGAATCCTTCTTCTTGTCTATTTAAAACTTCTATAGAGAGAATTATAATTCAACTAAAAATTAATTTCTTAATACATGTAAAAGTTCTAACATATACCTAACTAAAATCGTCAGCCTCTTTGTATCTTTCTCTTCAAATTATAAAGTTGTCTTTTCCTCTCTTTTGCATTGATAAAATACTTACTGCGAATTAACAGTTTTTTTTTTTTAAATTTTGTGTATTTATTTTGTTTGCAACGTCTGAATCTCCACTATTATTTCGATAAGTATATATGAATTTACGATAGGTTTCTCTAAATTTTATTGGATTATGTTATTCCTTAACTTAATTATCTTATTTGCTAACTTTAGAGGTGCTTGTAGGCAAGAGGCTAGAGATTTGCTTGGATGTCGGCTTACACCTTAACCGACAATGATAAGGTAGGCATTGAACGATCTCATATTTCATGTTTTGTCCTAACTAAGTTTAGCACTTCAAATCAATTGCAATTTTTATCATAGATGTAGGTCAATTCAATTGCATTTTTTGTTTATCATATATGTAGGTCAATTTAATTATTTATCTCCTAACTAGTCAACTTCAAATTATTATGTACTCATAAACTATTAACATATTTATATTATAAGTAACAAAATTGGTTTTCTCATCTTTACCCATTTATAATAGATTACACTATTGTATCAAATTAATAGTATTTATTTAAATTTATTTATATGAATATTGTATATGTTTTAATGACAAGTACTATTTTGAACTTTTTGCCCTTTATTAAATGTCTCTCCTTTAATCAAAATAGTCTTTTCATTGTTTTACTTAATTTATTATATAATTTTTTATTTATTTAGTATCAAGATTCACTTTATGATTAGAATTTATTTATATTAGAATTCACTTTTGATAATAATTAACAAAAATTTTGACTATCAAATATTTTGTTAATTTTTGTTGGAAACATTAAACTATTCCTTTTACATTTAGCAATCTTTTGTTACCTTAAATTTTAGACAATTAATTATTTAACTTCTAACTGTTCAACTCTAAATTATTACCTTATGTGTTCAAAAACTATTAACATATCTATATTATAAGCAACTAAATTGATTCATCTTTATTATACCATAATAGACTAATTTCACCCATATCTGACGTGAAATCTTGATGCTCGAAAGGTCCAAGTTCACAACTTCTTGATGTTTTCTTGTTGTTCTTCCTCTATTTAGTCCAGGTATGTTGAAAATTTTCCTTTTGAAAGTTAATTTTTGAAAGAAGCAGTGTAACATTGTTTCACCATTAATATTAGATCAATTTTTTTGCAGACCAGGAAATCTTCATTATAACTCTTTTTTCACAATGACAAAAAATAAAAAAATAAAAAAATAAAAAATTAAAGCATGGATACCAGAAAGTCGTGCAAAATAAGAGAGAAAAAGTTTCTTTAATATTAGTAATAGAAAGAAGAAAAAAATGGCATTTTCAATTGAAATATATATATATATATAGACACACACACACACTTTTCACCTGTTTTTTAATCGTTGTGGACCTCAAAAAAAGGACCTTGACTCTCCTCACTTGCATTCCGACCCCACATTATGACATGTGTAATTTGCGTATTTAAATAATTAAGAAATGATTAGTTTAAGTGTATGTTTATGCAAGTTTAAAGTCGGAGGTCATACTTGTGATTTAATTTAAAGCCAGTTAAAGGGCTAACTTATGTATTATGTCTTCTCAAATGCAAGATTTAACTTTTGTTCTTCGTGAGCATGTCAAGGGAAGTTCTCGTTATCGAGATTAACATTGGATTTCATGGACTTGCACTCTTCCATGAAATGACTGACTTTTCGCACTCATTCCAAGACATGCATGTAAATTATACTATAATCCTTATAATTTCTCTGTTAAATTAAAACTAACTGAAAGTTCTTCCATCTATTGCATTCTGCCCCTCTTTGATTTGGAATTTCCTTAGATACTGATTTTTGGCAATTTATATGCATATACAATTCTTTTTTTTTATTGGCATGTTGCCCTTAAACTTGGCTTGAAATTTTAAATATGACTTCCAACTTTCATAGTGCACAAATAGACACTTTAAGTATCCAGTACTTAAATAAATAAACAGGCAACTCCAAGCTGGCATAATGCGTGATTGGAACGCATTTTCAGGCATGTTAGCTGTATATCTTGAGGCCCACAACAGTAAAAAAAAATATGAAAATGACAATTCTACCCCTTAATGAATACCCTTTTTAAAAAAAAGTAAATTTACATTCATGGTGACAAAAACTTTATACATTCTATCAAAAATAAATTTTTAAAAGGGAAAAATCAAACATACCGAGACTAAATAGAGGAATAACAACAAGAAAACATCCAAAATATGAGAACTTCGACCACAAGTCTTCACAATTTTACATTTGATTTGCGAAGAAGTTATGGAAATTAGGGCTAGAACGTTTTCTTTATTTTACGTCTGAGTGAAAGATGAGTAATTGGGAAAAGAAAAGAGTTGGTCCTACCCTTTTGTTTTCCTTTTTTTTAATTATAAAATACGTGTAAAGTTTTTAATTACATGGCAGCCACTGAGTGGCTAAAAGATTCATGTGGGAGCGATTGTATACCACACAATAAGGTTGTTGAAGTTGCGTGTCTATTTGTTTAAGAACTGGATACTTAAAGTTCCTATTTGTACACTATGAAAGTTTGACGTCATACTTATGATGTTCACGCTCCAACAATAAAGTGGTCGCAGTTAAGTATAAACCTAACCAGAGGTTAGGGTTGAATCCGCAGGGAATATGAGGCTTGACTATGTTGATCTATGAGGGACAACTTGAGAATTGTGTTCCCTATGATTCGTTGACTCAATTACCCTAGACAACATGACTCTAATCAGGATATTGCATGCAAGATGGTAACTTAGGTTCTTCTAGCCCTCTTGTGAAGGTGAAGGTCGAATTTCATATGGTGCTTGGTCGGCAACCATGATGTACCAACTAACTATTACCCATTGTCCCAGTCAACCTCCCCTTGGTCAGGTTTGATTGATTAGATGAAAACACATCAATTGAATCCTGTCATCTACTTTCCTTTTCCTCTTTGCCACTACCTTGGTTGGGATCATGATAGTAGGCGGAGTTTGGTGTTGGCCACTATCAAACAATATTCAAAGTGAAAGGAAATAAACAACACACATAAATACCTAACCAAAGATATACACAAAGTCTAAGTTATTTTAAGTCAACTCCTCATGGTTCCCATAACACTGCTTAGCTACTCATGGCTAAGGCAAAATCAACAACAATGAATGTAAAAGACATAGTTGAAAGATTACCCAAAAACAATGAAGAACAAAAATACCTTGAAGGAAACCACAAGCTTGGATTAATGGAAGATGAGTACAATGTGATTTTCAATCCCCTAAAATGGATCTTCGAATTAAAAAAATGAAAACCTACATGAAACCCTAGAAAAATTCTCTAAGAATATTCAAAGTTTCTTCAAAATCTATGGAATGTCGAATCTCCTCTTCAAAAATCCTATCATTAACTATTTATACTATTTATAAAAGACCCTAAAAATAAAATAAAAAGTACAACTGGCAGTAGTTACATCTCATAGATACATCTCGTAGGGTGACCTATGAGTCGTAATCGGGCTTTCGTTATCAGCAACTAGCATGTTGGACTTGACTACTACGATCCATTTCTATGAGTCGTGGTGTGCTCTATGACTCATAGTGTCTTCTTGTAGTCCTTAGTTGCAGTTCTTGGCCTAAATTTTTGGTACACTGTTTCTTCTTACAAGGCCCCTTCCTACGAGTTGTAGTGCGACTTACAACTCGTAGGTTAGCCTCGTATAGTTGAACTTCACTTTGTAAATTCCTAATTTTGCTCATTGTTTCTTGCTATGAGGGTACCCTATGACTCATAGCTTAGGCTACAACTCATAAGGTGGTTCGTATGTCCTGTACTTCAGCAAAATATGTAATTTTCTCCCAAAATCATGCCAACCTGTATTTTCTGCTAGAACAACACAAAAACACATAAAAACCATAAAAGGTCACATTAAGAACTTGCAAAATCCCTTATTTCAGGCTTCAAATGTGTTGTATTTTGACAGCACATCAACACCCTCAACTTAGAACTATTGGTTGTCCTCAAGCGACGACTCAATCTAAATAGACAATGAGAAATACATAACAATTATCTTAATGGCATATACATCACTTAACTCCAATTCTGGTACCCAACTCTCATTTTCAAAACCTGATTGCAAAACTACCAATCAAACCCAAACACAATGATGCATCTAACAATCCAACTATGACAAGTGAAGGAGTATCATAAATCCACAGTCACTAAATAAGCCATATGTCAATCATGCAATGCAAATGCCCACACATAAAAGAAGTCCCTCTATTTCACTCAAAAGAAATCAAAATTTAGGGACTGTGCAAGCATTCTCATTCTCACAAATGAAATTCATGCATGATACCTAACACCATAGGCTTGCCCCTATACCCAAACTCTGAATTGTTGACTAGTTGAATTCAGATTACTTTAGAACTTAATAGGCTTGTAATGTACGCTCATGGGGCTTTGGTATGATATTTTAGGCAAGTAGTGACTGGCAAGTAGTGACTCAAAGCTATCCTTAAACCATATTTTTCAACAGTCTTACCTCAATAACTCAACCATTTTCATTATATTCTCCCTTATTCTTCATTTTTGATCTTTTTCGGGTGCTTTCTTTTCCTTTTTTCAGCTGTGCCTCATTTTCAAACTTATTTTGCTATTCTTTTCAATTCAAGACTTTTCTTTCTTTTTCCGTCACATGGATTTTCTCTTCTTTCTTTCTTTCCCAACTAACATCTCATTTTCATCACTTTACCACAACAAAGGCCACCCTCAACTTAGGCTTTTAGCCTGAGGAGAAGTACACAATATCCATTCCCTAAACAAGGGCCACTTTTGGTAGCCACCCTCAACTTAGGCTTTTAGCCTGAGGAGAAGTACACAATATCCATTCCCTAAACAAGGGCCACTTTTGGTAGCCACCCTCAACTTAGGCTTTTAGCCTGAGGAGAAGTACACAATATCCATTCCCTAAACAAGGGCCACTTTTGGTAGCCACCCTCAACTTAGGCTTTTTGCCTCAATCAAGGATCACATGTTCAAGGATAGACTAGGGCCAATATCAGGGTATTTCACAAACCAAAGCTAGGCAAGCTAGGTATCAAAAAAGAACAGGTACATGTAAAGCTCAAACATTTGGAATAAGGGATCAACTACTACATCTGGTAGGTCATTTGCTAAAAGTGGACTCACTAAAATAACAATGACCTAAGATCCTTTCCTAATCACCCATAACTTCACTCCAATCTTAGAGTAACAAGGCAAGTTCTGAGTAAGTATACAATGCATGAATATGACAAAATAGGCTCACACACACATGGCATTACATACATAATCACATAGACACACATGTCATGCTTCAAGAATCAACTTGCCTCTTCTTTATCAGAACAAATTGTCATAACCCAAGCCTATGGCCTAGACGTGACACGACGAATGGGGAACCCGAAGGAACCCCAAACAAGCCTCTTAGCATATCATTATACATCATTGGTCGCAAAAGCATTTGAACAACAACAAGAGATATTAAATTGGCATAAATGGGGCTAAGGGACAACTTTAATACCATAGAAACATGACAAGACAATACCGTATAGCTTTAATACATCATAAGGTTCTAACAACACCTCTACTACATAGATATGAGTGGGGGCCATGAAATCTCTGAGCTCACCCTCATAGTCATAAGTTTCCAACATAGAGGAAGTCAATACATAACATGAAAATCAAGAGACATATGTCCTCAGAGTTGAGGACTCACTAACTTGCTTTGAGAGAAATCGTACTAGCCACGTGGAGGAGGAGGATGATCAAATGGGACTCCGGTTCCTACATGATAACATCATGTAGGCATAGAGTATGCGTTAGTACGTTTGAATGAACTAAGTATGTAAGATGCAATGCAACAAAAGATAACCAATATAGGCAAAATGCAATATCATAAGCAGTAGATAACATAGTAGCAATATGACATGCATGAATGATGCTCAAAGTAAAACATGCTTATTTAGAACATATTACATATGTAAGAAGAGACCAACATTAGGATGAATTGTCACACCCTACCATCCATGGTGATTCAAGTATCAATCTCTCAATTAGTTGATGGACATCACACCCTCCATCATAGTAGTCAAGGTATCAACCCCTCAACGTGATTAATGGACATCACACCCTCTATTAGAGTAGTCAAGGTATCAACCCGTCAACATGGTTAATAGGTATCATACCCTCCATCATAGTGGTTGAAGCATAGCACCCCCTCAACAAGGTTTGGTCTACTGGCAACACTATCAATACGTTTCAAGAAAAATTAATGCATATATATACTTTACTTTCATCATCATAAAGTCATTTATCTCATATGCCATACATTAGGCCTTTAACAACTCAAGAAACCTTAATTGAACATTTGATCAAACACTTGGCGGGTGTGTAATGCTAGTACAAAACCATATGATTCAAGGGTAAAATCATGCAAGAAAAATAAATCTAGAACGACCCATCAACACTTGGTAATACCCTCAAGCAGTGTACATTAAAATCCCTCATCAAATCTCAAAGTAGATCATAGATCCATAGCTCAAAACATGCTTAAACAATCACACTTTATGAAACCCCAATATAGTTTATAGTCAAATTCATAATAAGTAAGACCCATAAGTAATTCAACTTAGAAATTATAGTTTATAGTCATATTCATAATAAGTAAGACCCATAAGTAATTCAACTTAGAAATATGAAATTCATGTAAAAAGGAGGCTTGGGTACAATGTGTGAAAGGAACCAATGGTTGAAATCCACATACCTTAGACTTTGAGTTTCTTGAAATTGGGTTGTGAAAGACTTGGAGCTAGGAATCCAAAACTTGTTCTTGATTTTTCTTGAATTTGAATTAGGGTTTTGATGAAGGCTCTTGAGAGAAATTGAGAGTGTATTTGAGATGAGAGTAATGAGTTTGATCCTTTAAAAATTTGTATTGGGGTTTTGGTAGAAGCTTTTGAGAGGATTTGAGAGTGTATTCAATTTGGGAGTGATGACTGGATCCTTTGAGATAGGGTTTAGGTCTTTTGGGGAGGTTAGGATAGCATTAGAAGTCCAAAAAGATCATTACAATAAATAAAATTTACAAAAATGCCATTAGTGAAATGGAAGAAATATTGGCAAAGTGTTGCCCCACTAAAGGTTTCAGTAGTCATGTGGCACTCCAAGGGTCGTGCGGGGTGCCCGTGAGATCGGACTTATACAAAAAGATTGGAATTGGAACACTTGGGAAAAAGTTATCGTCAACGTCAGTTTGATGGGCCGTGTGATGTTTACACGGTCCCTTTAGTGGTCCGTTGAACCGCACTTAGAGAAACAAATGTTGGGAGGCCACACCACACCAAGTTGATGAGCTGTATGACCTAGCACGACCTATCATGGTGCCCATGGTACCATATTTAGCAAATATTCCTCCCACGCCCACTCTTCCTCACTTGCACACACTCCACGACCAGCCACACGGTCAGTGGCATGCCACCTGGCTTGTACAATTGGCCATGGCCCATGCCTTAAACCAAAAATGGTCTTTTCCAGCTCAAGGGAGCCCATATGCCCCGTCCAACACCTCAATGTCCGTGTAGGTGCTCGTGTGACATCACTGCAAGTGAAGGTCTTACGAAAATGGTCATAACTCCTTCATCCGACCTCAGAATTAGGTGAAACCAAGTGCATTGGAAAGCTAACGCATAGGAGTTTCATTCGACATGTCATGGGATATTCAGTTCCTGGTGTGATAAAAGTTATGCTCATTTAAAGTTGACCCTTGCATGAATCGACACCCAAAACTCAACTCGTAAGGAAGTCTTGAACTTGTCTAAGTACTAGAAGTCTCCCACAACCCTAACACACTCCCAAACTGACCAAATGAGACTTTAAACATTGGTATATAAGAGCATGGAGTTATGGGGTGTCACAATATCTCCCCCTCGAGAACATTCATCCCCTAATGTCAAAGCAACGTACACAAGGAAAGTAATCATGAAGATTTTAGCCTAGTATGGATACAACAAATGTACTTAAACACGATTTTCAAAAAAATCTAAACATGAACATCAAAATAATGATAAACTTGTCAATATAAACATGAATGTATGCAATGACATAAGGGTCGAAGCTTAAGACTTGAAAACACATAGGGGAACTTAAATTAGTACTTTAGGCTTGAGTAGAGTGGAAGAGATATGGATATCATTTTTGCATGTCCGCCTCGCTCCCCATGTGGCACTTTCAAATTGATGATTCTCCCAAAGGAATTTGATGAGCACTATATCCTTATTAAGGACCTTCCTACCTATCAATCCAATATCTCCATCGGGACCTTCTCCTAAGCCAACTCAGTCTCCACAACACCCACAACCTCAAAGAGGTCTATAGCACTTGGGTCACCAACACATCTCCTCAACTTAGATGCATAAAGAATCGGATGAACCATGCCCATATCCATAGGCAACTCCCATTCGTAGGCCACTTTACCAATTCTCCTCAACTACCTATAAGGACCCTCACACATTGGGCATAATTGTCAACCTTATACACACCTATCCCACCTTGGTACCTAAAGCCACCATCTCCCCCTTGGGAGTGAACCCCCATTCTTAACTTCACCCAACATCATTCCTAACCTAGTTAACTGGTGAACTCCTCCAACCACCCCTTTTTGTCACCCCAAAGATTCTTACTTCCCATAATTAGCAAGCAATGTCACATTCATCAAAATTCATAATATCACCCTCAAATGATCCACAAGCTCTAAGTAAGTCAATACCCCATCACTAGAAACCACCACAAGCATGACAAGGTAGGGTTTTAAGAACCTATTCACGAAACCCATAAACATAGCCAGTGCATAAGTCAACCAAACAACTCCACCATGACTCAAAATGCTAAATCCTAGTCCGATAGGACACCTAGGTATACCACCTACCATCATCCTCACTTGGGGACAAAACCCAAACCGAAGATCAATCTTAGAGAAGTGACTAACACATTTTAGTTGACCAAATAGATCATATATCCATAACCATCATTGTACACCCTTACAGGTTCTACCCTCTTTGGAAGCATGATATGTATATAGCCAAACCACCTTGAGACTTCCAACCCATCAAGACAAGTTCACAAGACAAGACCCTATGCAATAAGAATATGGAGTAACCCTTATAAGCCTTTCTAGAAACAATAGACTCACATAGCCAAATCTTACTTGTAACAAAAAAGAATAATGACCCATGGAACCATAAAAGCATGCACAACAAAATCAAGAACACCCTTTAACATACCAGTAGCATCAGGTACCTTTTCCCTTCCTTGCCTCCTTTGAAGAGCATAGAACCAATTACGTCTTGGAGCACCCCTTTGTCCAACATCACCACCTTTACCCTTGTTATATTTACGAGGACAATCATTTACCTTATGACCTATCTCCCTACAACCATAACAAGCATTTGTACCCATCAATCATGGGCCATCATAGCATCTATCATATCTTATGCACCTAGCATAAGGCACCACACCACCCCCACATTTGGGACTTTGGAACTTTCCTTCAAAATGGGCCCTCTTGGCCTCTTTACCCTTTCTCTTCCTCATCGTTTCCCCCTCTAATTGTTTGGCATACATTATTAGGCAGGACAAGTCCATGTCACCTATTAATATAGCAGAATGACATTCTTCATTTACCAATTCGGATACACCCATCATAAACTTATTCATCCTAGACCTTGGATCGGCCACCAATTGGGGAGCATATTTTGAGTGTTGGTTGAACTTGAGGGAATATTCTCTTACACTCATTGACCCTTTCTTCAAATTCATAATTCCATCATTTTGGCTTCTCATAGCTCAAGAGGGAAGAATTGGTTGAGCAATACCACCTTAAACTCCTCCAAAAGGATCACATCGGTATTCCCCTTCTCCTCCTTCCATTGAGTGTACCATATTTGGGTCACCCCTTGAGTTGGTAAGCCACTAACTCTGCCTTCTCTTCTGGCCTCGCACCCATAATTGATAATACTTTGTACACCTCATCAATAAATTCTTGAGGGTCCTCATCCACTTTAGACCCATTAAACTCTGGTGGGTTCATCTTCATGAAATCTCTTACCCTAGATGCCGGGGTGGGAACATGAGGGGCTTGGGCCCCTTGGTGGATTTGGTTGGTCATCGCTTGGCTAGCATGGCAAGAGCATCTTGGAACTCTTTACAAGCTAATTG
Organism: Solanum virginianum; assembly: GCA_000787875.1. Lineage (NCBI taxonomy): Eukaryota > Viridiplantae > Streptophyta > Magnoliopsida > Solanales > Solanaceae > Solanum > Solanum virginianum. The sequence continues at coordinate 20,582 of DF365589.1, forward strand.
TTCCTCGGGTATGCGAGATCTTCTCCCTCTTGTATTAGGCATCATCTAGCATAGCAAAGTACAATCATTAGGGGGAAAAACCTTACCTTGACTCCTATAGCACAAATAGAGTAAGAAGAAAGGAAATATTTCGTAGAACATCTCATAGCCTCTTGTTCATAATCTTGGTACACTTCACGACCATGAACAAGACTCTAATTGACGCAGTGTGTTGGATGGCAAGGACCAGTAACAACCTAGTGCTCTGATACCAAGTTTCTCTTGACCCAAGCCTAGGGCCTAGACATTAGACGATGAATGAGGAACCCGAAGGAACCCCAAACAAGCCTCTTAGCATATCTACACATCCTTGGTCGCGAAAGCATTTGAACAACAACAAAAGATAGTAAATACGGATAAACAGGGCTAAAGGACAACTTTAATATCATAGAAACATGACAAGACAATTTAGTATAGCATTAATACATCATAAGGTTCCAACAACACCTCTACTACATAGATAGAAACAGAGTCCACGACAATTTCCAGGCTCACCCTCATAGTCATAAGTTTCCAAAATAGAGAAAGTCAATACATAGCTAGAAAATCAAGAGACATATGTCCTTACAGTTGAGGATTCACCAACTTGCTTTGAGAGAAATCGTACTAGACACATGGAGGAGGAGGATGATCAAGTGGAGCTCCGGTTCCTACATGGTAATATCATGTAGGCATAGAGTATGCATTAGTACATTTGAATGTACTAAGTATTTAGGATGTAATGCAACAAAAGATAGACAACATAGGTAAAATGCAACATCATAAGCAATGGATAGCATAGTAGCAATATAACATGCATGAATGATGCTTGAAGTAAAACATTCTTATTTAGAACATATTACATATGTAAGAAGTGACCAACATTATGATGGATTGTCATACCCTACCATCCATGGTGATTGAGGTAGCAACCTCTCAATTGGTAGATGGACATCACACCCTCCATCATAGTGGTCAATGTATCAACTCCTCAACATAGTTAATATACATCAAACCCTCCATCAAAGTGGTCAAGGTATCAACCCCTCAACATGGTTAATGGACATCACACCCTCTATCAAAGTGGTCAAGGTATCAACCCCTCAACATGGTTAATGGATATCACACCCTCCATCAAAGTGGTCAAGGTATCAACCCCTCAACATGGTTGATGGACATCCCACCGTCCATCATAGTGGTTAAGGTATCAACCCCTAAACATGGTTAATGGACATCACACCCTCCACCATAGTGGTTGGTACATAGCATCCCCTCAAGGTATGGTCAAGTTGTAACACTGAAAAGAACCCAAAAAGTGCCCAAAAATGTGCTTCGAAATGCCTAGAATTTTAATTTCCATATATCTCAAAATCCATGCGTGATATTGAAAATACAAATTCATATTCTTATTCAGAGGGTCAAAATTAGGTGAAAAAGGATCTAACCCTAATTTAAGAGCGAAAGATTAAGAATTATGAATTTCAAAAATACAAATTCCAGAAAGCTGTGTGCACCGCTTCTGCGACGCGCACCAGTACATTTTTGGTCACTGCTTTTTTACTTAGCCCAGAATTTTCTAAGTGTTAGACCGAAGTGTTCCCAAATGTGTTTTTATCTATACTTAGCTAAATTTCACCCTTATATCATCCAAAACATTTCCCAATACTCACAAAAACATTTGCCATATTTTCACTCTAAAATTCAAGTCTTAAAATCCTCATCCGAAACTAAGGATTTCCTTCAAGATTCAAGCCCTCCATTCTCAATCTTCATCAAGAGCTTCTTCAAAGCTAAGATATGTAGGTTTTAGACATTGTGTCCTTTCACCCATGGTGCCCTAATCTCCTTTTTACTCAATTTGCATCATTTAAATTTGATTTTACAAATGAGTTTACTATTATAAACATGTCTATGAACTATGTTAAAGCTGAGTAAAGTTGTGAATATTTTGCTTTGTTTTGAGCTATAAATTTTAGATCTAATGTAAGATTTGATGAGGGATTTTGATGTATATTTCTTGAGGGTGTTGCAAGGTCTTGATTGATGGTTTTACATGAGATTTTCTTGCATAATTTTATCTCTAAACTGCATGGTTTTATACTACCATTTCACACTCTCTAAGTGTTTGTTAAAATGTCTGGTTATGGTTTCTTGAGGAATTAAAGGTCAAAAGCATGAGATATGATATGATTGATGTTATGATGATGAAATGAGCTTATGTATATGATAAATCCTATATAAAGTGTTGCATTAGACTATGCCAATCTGGGGGGAGGGGGGTCTAGGAACCTAGATAACCGAGATGGGGGTGTGTTATCATCAATCGAGTAAAGGGTTTTACTTATCCACCTAGTGATGGAGAGGCATCATCACTAACCGACATAGGGGTTTGTACTCATCAACCGAGTAAAGGGTTTGTGCTTCTCTACCTAGGTGATGGGGCGGCTTCATCACCAACCGAGGGAAGGGTTAGTACTTCACCACCTAAGTGATGGGGAAACATCATCACTAACCTATGAAGGGGTTTGTACTTTGGAAATCTAGCTTCATCTATTCTACACATATGATATCTTATATGAGCATGAGTTATTTAAACATGTTTTACATTAGCATTGAGCATACTTTCCATATTGTTATATGTTGTCTATTGCCTATTGCTATGCATTTTGATTATGATGCCTATCTCTTGTTGCATTGCATCCTACATACTTAGTACATTCAAACGTACTTACCATACTCTTGCCTACATGATATCACCATGTAGGAACCGGATCCCAAGTTGATCATCCTCCTCCACGTGGCTAGTTTGGTGATACTCAAGCTAGTTGGTCAGTTCTCCATTTTGGGGACCTTAGTCTATGTTCTCTTGTTATGTATTGAGACATTCTTCTTTATGTTTAATTTTGACTATGTGGGTGAACCCGATTGCTTAGTCTTGACCCCTGCTCTTATCTATATATTAGAGGTATTTGTTGTAAATATTATGTATCTTTAATATGAGCTTTGACTTTTGTGTCTTGATTATGATATTATACAATCTCTCCCCTTAGCCTTTTGCCCCCTATTCTTACTCTTTTATGTCTCTTATATAATTCCATGACCAATGATGTGTAATGATAAGCTAAGAGACTTGTTTGGGGTTGCTTTAGGTTCCCCATTCGCCATGTCACGTCTAGGCCCTAGGCTTGGATCATGACA
>DF365589.1:25098-42354 GCA_000787875.1 Solanum virginianum
ATTTGCATTTTGCATAAAATCTTACCTTGTGATCTTGTTGAATTAGATATGGGTGATTTTGATGTTATTCTTAGAATGGATTGGTTGCATTCATACTATGCTTTTATTGATTGTAGAACCCATAAGGTCAAGTTTCATTTCCCAAATGAACCCATCCTTGATTGGGAAAGTCAAGATGTGGTGGTAAAGGGTAGGTTCATCTCTTGCATTAAAGACCATAAGTTGATTTCTAAGGGGTGTTTGTATCATCTTGTGAGGGTTAAAGATGTGGAGTCCAAAGTCCCTTCCATTGAGTCTGTTCCGGTTGTAAATGAGTTTTATGATGTCTTCCCAAATGACCTTCCCGGTGTCCCTCCCGAAAGGGAGATAGATTTTGGCATAGATCTCCTTTCCGATACTTAACCTATCTCCATCCCCCCTTACCGTATGGCCCCAACGGAGTTGAAAGAGTTAAAGGAGCAATTGAAAGATTTGCTGGAGAAGGGATTTATTAGACCTAGCCAATTACCATGGGGTGCATCCGTGTTGTTTTTAAAGAACAAGGATGGGTCACTTTGAATGTGCATTGACTACCAGCAACTCAATAGGGTCACTATAAAGAACATATATCCTTTTCCAAGAATTGATGACTTGTTTGACCAATTACAAGGGGCTAGCTTTTTCTCTAAGATTGATCTTCAGTCCGGGTACCATCAAGTGAAGATGAGGCAGTGTGATATTCCCAAGATGGCTTTTTAGACTAGATATGGGCATTATGAATTTATAATGATGTCCTTTAGGTTGACTAATGCACCAGCCATCTTCATGGACCTAAGGAATAGAGTCTTCAAACCCTATCTAGATTCCTTTGTTGTGGTCTTCGTTGATGATAATTTGATCTATTCACATAGTAGGAAGGAGCATATGGTTCAGCTTGAGGGTATTGTTGCAAAGATTGAAGGAAGAGATTGTATGCTAAGTATGAAAAGTGTGAATTTTGGTTGAAGGAGGTTGCATTCTTGGGTCATGTGGTGTCGGGGGATGGTATAAGGTGTAACCTAAGAAGACTGATGTGATTAGAAATTGGCCTAGACCATTGACCCTGTCAGATATTAGGAGTTTCTTGGGCCTTGCGGGCTACTATAGAAGGTTTGTGAAAAAGTTCTCCTCCATTGCTTCCCCTATGACAAAATTGACTTAACAAAAGGTTAAGTTTGTGTGGACCAATGAATGTGAGAGAAACTTCCAAACATTGAAGGATAGTTTTGTGTCTGCTCTTATATTGTCACTACCAGATGGGCTTGAGGGTTTAGTTATGTATTGTGATGCATCTTGAGTTGGTTGGGGTAGTGTGCTAATGCAAAATAGTAAGGTCATAGCCTTTGCTTCTCGGTAACTGAAAGTGCATGAAAAGAACGACCCTATCCATGATCTTGAATTGGCCGCCATGGTGTTTGCATTAAAGATTTTGCATCATTATTTGAATAGGGTGTATGTTGATATCTTCACCGATCATAAGGGCCTCCAATATGTCTTCACTCAAAAGGATATCAACTTGAGACAAAGAAGGTGGCTATAACTTCTAAAGGACTATGACATAAGTGTACATTACTATCCCGATAAGGTAAATATTATGGCAGATGCTTTGAGTCGGGTGTTTATGGGTAGCCTAGCTCATGTTGATGGTGGTGATAGGGAGATGGCTAGGGAGTTGCATCAATTAGCTAGATTGGGGGTTAGATTGGAAGAAGTAGGCGATGGTGTGGTTGTTATTGATGGTTCCAAATCTTCTTTGGTTGATGAGATGATAGAAAAACAAGATCTAGACTTCTCTTTGCTTGAATTGAAGACCTTGGTGAAGGAGGGCAAAGTGGAGGTTTTCTCCCAAGGGGGAGATAGTTCCATTAGATACCAAGGTAGTTTGTGTGTGCCTTGTGTTGATGGTTTGAGGGAGAAAATCATTGATAAGGCTCATAATTCTTCTTACTCTATCCACCTCGGTTCCACCAAAATGTATAGGGACATGAGTGATGTGTATTAGTAGGGAGGCATGAAGAGGCACATTGCCATATTTTTTTCCAGTTGCCATAGTTGTCTAAAAGTCAAAGCAGAACATCAAAGGTCGGGGTGTCCTAACCCAAGACATAGAGATTCCTACTTGGAAGTGTGAACTGATTAATATGGATTTTGTGGTTGGGTTGCCCAAGACTAGAAAAGGTTTTGATTCCATACGGGTAGTGGTTGGTAGGATGACGAAATCATCTCATTTTCTACCGGTTAAGACTATATATAGGAGATGTGGTGGTAAAGGGTAGGTTCATCTCTTGCATTAAAGACCATAAGTTGATTTCTAAGGGGTGTTTGTATCATCTTGTGAGGGTTAAAGATGTGGAGTCCAAAGTCCCTTCCATTGAGTCTGTTCGTGCACAATTCACTTTACACTTTTGGAGGTCTTTTCAAAGGATCTCAATACAAAAGTTCACCTTAGTACGACCTTACACCCTCAAACTGATAGCCAAGCCAAAACAACAATTCAAACAATTGAGGATATGCTTAGGGCTTATGTCTTAGAGCTTAATGGTAGTTGGGATGATCACCTTTCATTGATTGAGTTTGCCTACAACAATAGCTATCACTCTAGCATCAGTATTGCTTCTTTTGAGGCTCTTTATGGGAGATGTTGTAGATCACTGGTGGGTTGGTTTGAGGTTGGAGAGGTGTCTTTAATGGGACCAAGTCTAGTTATGGAGGCTCTTGAGAAGGTGAGGATGACTAGGGAAAGGTTAGAAATAGCCCAAAGTCGTCAAAAATCCTAGCCGATGATTTGGGCCAAACCTAGTTGTGGTGGCTATCGAGAAGGTTAGGATGATTAGGGAAAGGTTTAGGACAACCCAAAGTCATCAGAAATCCTATGCCGATGTAAGAAGAAGAGATCTAGAATTCCAAGTGGGTGATTAGGTCTACTTGAAGGTTTCTCCAATGAAAGGTGTGGTTCATTTTGGTAAAAAGGGGAAGTTGAGTCCAAGGTGTGTTGGTCCTTATGAGGTGATAAGAAGGGTTGGCAAGGTAGCTTATGAGTTGGAGTTGCCTAGTGAAATGAATTTGATTCACCCACTGTTCCATGTTTCTATGTTGAGAAAATGTGTTGGTGATCCTAATGCTATTGTGCCTCTTGATATTGTGGGAGTTGTTGAGGATAACTTGACCTATGAGGAGGTTTTGGTTCAGATTGTGTATAGAAAGGAGAAGAGGTTGAGGAACAAGGAGGTGACATCCGTTATGGTCCTTTGGAGGAACCAACAAGTGGAAAGTGCTACATGGGAGGCTGAAGCGGATATGCTAAAGCGGTATCCTTAAATTTTTCCACTCCACTCAAGCCTAAGGTACTAATTCTATGTCCCCTATGTGATTTCACATCTCATATTTCAGCCCTTATGTTATTTATATGCATTCATGTTTAAGTTGGCAAACTTATGATGATTTTACACATGTTGGGATTTTGAAAATGGTGTTTTAAATGTAATGTTGCACTCTTGTTGGGGCTAATTTGATTATGATAACTCTTATCTTGTACATATCTTTTACATTTGGGGGACAGATGTTCCCGTAGGGGAGATATTGAAACGACCCAAAAAAGTGCCCAAAAGTGCCTTGAAATGCCCAAAATTTTGATTTCCATATATCTTAAAATCCATGTGCGATATCAAAAATCTGACTTCATATTCTTGTTAAGAGGGTCAAAATTAGGGGGAAAAAGTATAACCCTAATTTAAGAGCAAACAACTAGCAAGTTCAATTTTCATAATTTTTCTTATGCTAAATCGATCTATGACAGCTGAAGAAGGGTCTAACCCCAATTTAAGAGCCAAAGATTAGTAATTATGAATTTCAAAAATGCAAATTCCAGAGAGATGTGCGTGCTACTTCCGCGATGCGCACTAGTATATTTTTGGTGACTATTTTTTTACTTAGCCCAAAATTTTCTAAGTTTTGATCCCAAGTGTTCCCAAACATATTTTAATCTATACTTAGCTAAATTTCACCCTCATATCACCCAAAACATTTCCCAATACTCACTAAAACACTTAGCCATAATGTCACTCCAAAATTCAAATCTCAAAACTATCATCCGAAACTAAGAATTTCCTTCAAGCTTCAAGCCTCCAATTTCAATCTTCATCAAGAGCTTCTTCAAAGCTAAGGTATGTAGGTTTTAGCCATTGACTCCTTTCACCCATGGTGGCCTAATCTCCTTTTTACTCAATTTGCATGACTTAAAGTTGATTTTACAAATGTGTTTACTATTATGAACATATCTATGAACTATGTAAAGCTTGGTAAAGTTGTGACTGTTTTGAGATATAAATCTTGGATCTAATGTAAGATATGATGAGGGATTTTGATGTATATTGCTTGAGGGTGTTGCAAGGTGTTGATTAATGGTTTTACATGGGATTTTCTTGCATAATTTCATCTCTAAACTACATGATTTTATACTACCATTTCACACCCTCTAAGTGTTTATTAAAATGTCCAGTTATGGTTTCTTGAGGAGTTGAAGGTCTAAAGTATTAAATATGATATGATTGATGTTGTGATGATGAAATGATCTTATGTATATGATAAATCCTATATAAAGTGTCGCATTAGACCATGCCCAATCCGGGGGGGAGGGGGTCTAGGAACTCGGATTGAGATGGGCATTTGTACTCATCAATCGAGTGAAGGGTTTGTACTTATCCACCTACTAACAGAGATGAGGATTTGTACTCATCAACCGAGTTAAGGGTTTGTACTTCTTCTCTTAGGTGATGGGGCGGCATCATCACTAACCGAGTGAAGGGTTAGTATTTCACCACCTAAGTGATGGGGTGGCATCATCACTAACCTACGAAGGGGTTTGTACTTTAGAAATCTAGCTTCGTCTATTCTACATATATGATATCTTGTAGGAGAATGAGTTATTTAAGCATGTTTTACGTTAGTATTGAGCATACATGCCATATTGTTATATGTTGTCTATTGGCTATTGCTATGCATTTTGATTATGATGTCTATCTCTTGTTGTATTTATCCTATATACTTAGTACATTCAAACGTACTAATGCATACTCTTGCCTACGGAGTTGCCTAGTGAAATGAATTTGATTCACCCACTGTTCCATGTTTCTATGTTGAGAAAATGTGTTGGTGATCCTAATGCTATTGTGCCTCTTGATATTGTGGGAGTTGTTGAGGATAACTTGACTCCCAAGCTGATCATCCTCCTCCACATGGCTAGTTCGGTGATACTCAAGCTAGTTGGTGAGTCCTCCATTTCGGGGACTTTGGTCTCTGAGGTTGTCTCCTAAGGGGAAGATGGTGGTTATCGTACCAAGTAGGTTAGGTGTATTTAAGATTGAAAATTGAGTTGAGTATTCCTCTTGTTATGTATTGAGACATTCTTCTTTATGTTTAATTTTTACTATCAGGGTGAGCTCGGTTGCTTTGTCTTGGCTCCTGCTCTTATCTATGTATTAGAGGTGTTTGTTGGACATATTATGTATCTATGATATGAGATTTGACTCTTATCTCTTGATTATGATGTTATTCAAGCTCTCCCCTTAGCCCTTTACCCCCTATTTCTTACTCTTTTATGTCTCTTATATGCTTCCGTTACCAATGGTGTGTAATGACAAGTTAAGAGGCTTGTCTGGGGTTCCTGCGGGTTCCCCATTCGTAAAAAGGAGGTTTGGCTACCATGGGTGAAAAAACCCAATGGTTGAAACCCACATACCGTAGAGTTTGAGTTTCTTGAAATTGGGTTGTGAAAGACTTGGAGTTTGGAAGTAGGTCTTGGAATCCAAAACTTATTCTTGAGTTTCCTTGAATTTGTATTGGGGTTTTGATGGATGCTCTTGAGAGAATTTGAGAGTGTATTTGTGATGAGAGTAATGAGTTTGATCCTTTGGAATAGGGTTTAGGTCATTTGGAGAGTTAGGACAACACTAGAAGTCTAGAAAGATCATTAGAATAAATAAAATTTACGAAAATTGCATTAGTGAAACGGAGGAAAAATTGGCAAAGTGTTCCCCACTAAAGGCTTCATTAATCGTGTGGCACTCCACGTTGCATGTGGAGTGCCGGTGAGATGGGACTTTGATAAACAAATTGGAACTGGAACACTTGGGAATAAGTTATCGTCAACATCACTTTGACGAGCTACTTAACGGGTTATATGATCTTACACAGTCCGTGGAGTGGTCTATTGAACCACACTTAGAGAAAAAAATATTTCCAGCCATCCCACGCACAAATTGATGAGCTATCTAACCTGCCACAGCCCGTCAAGGTGCCCATGCACCATACTTGGATAAAATTTCTCCCACGCCCACTCTTCCTCACTTGCACACACTCCATGACCAGCCACACGGTTAGCGGCAAGCCACACATACCATGCCACTGGCTGTTCCCCATGCCTTAGACCAAGAATGGTCTTTTCCTACTCAAGAGAGTGCACACGCCCCGTCCAACACCTCACTGCCCATCTAGGTTCTCGTGTGACATCACTGCACGGGAGGGTCTTATGAAAACGGTCATAACTCCTTCATCTGACCTCGAAATGAGGTGAAGCCAAGTGCATTGGAAAGCTAATTTAAAGGGCTTTCATTTGATATGTCGTGTTCCATCTAGTTCCTAGTGTACTAAAAGTTATTCTCATTGAAAGTTGACCCTTGTATGAACCGACGCCCAAAACTCAACTCGTAGGGAAGTCTTAAACTTGTTTTAGTACTAGAAGTCTCCCACGACCCTAACACACTCCCAACCTAACAAAATGAGACTTGAAACATGGGTACATAAGAGCATGGAGTCACGGGGTGTCACATAAGTATTCCCAAATAATCATATGCAAGATTGCAATGGTTCCAAATAATCCCAAAAATTTTGAGGGTACCCATTTTTTAAAACATTCATAAACCCATTCGAAATTATGCACATGCCAAAAGTAATATCACTATATATCTAAAAATTATCTACACTACCTAAATATGCCGGTTTAACAGAAAATAGACTCATCGACAAGGAAAATAAAACATAGCAAGAAAACTTTGGAATAAAAAATATGGGAAGTTATAAACTCAAGGCTACTCAGACTTCACCCCAATCCATAACTTCCCACACCCCACCAAAAGATGATACTTTGTCCTCAAAGTAAACACACACACACACACAAATATATATATATATATATATATATATATATAACAAAAACCAAACATTTAAAACTGATCATCCACAACATAAATAAAACCAAAAATCCAAAACAAAATATTCAAAAATATCCATAAACCATCATAAAAACATGTTATCCAAAACGAGAACAACATATCCATAAGTAACGAATACAGGGTGAGAAGTAGCAAACATAAGGTGCTCAAGCACTGGCATCCATCTAGTCCTGGAGGTCTTAGGGATCAATCTCCTCCTCGATGGTCTGGGCTACAGCTGTGCCTGAGCTCTCATCTTTTTGTGCTATCTGCTACTCCTAAGCCCTCCGCATCACTTCCATAGCTAAGGACTCCTGCACTACCTCATTGGTAATCGGCTCCTTCAGCTTTGCCACCTCATCATCTATCCTGGGCCTCTTCTAACTCATAGCTGCATCCTCACTCTGGAGGGGTCTTTTCCTGTGATCATGGTGGGTGATCATCAAATAGGTCAATCACATCATCACCCTCTGGTGCCACTTGGGGGATTGCTATCGAGGCCGCTAATATCTTTAATAGGTTGGCCTTGAACTTGGCCAACGTATCTGTCACAGCAGCCATGTCAGTAGGTCATGCACCCTTAAGTCTCTACTTTACCATATCCTCGAAGGCATTTATCCTAGCATCTACTGCATCGACTCTCGAATCTATAACCTCTTGAGTGTATGCCTTGGCCCTCTCCTCCGAGTCCTGGACTGTCTGACGAACCCAAGGTTTGATCTGGCTCATCAGTCTGCTCAGCTGGGTCTCCATCCTTCCTAACTTGTACGTCAAAGCCTGAAAAGAAAAAGTAGACATAAGAGGATAGTCTACGAAAGCAATCTGAGTAGTAGAAGGTGCTGGTGCAGGTGTATCTGGGGTGGAATCACCTCGGTATCAATAGATAGAGGTGGTTCTGCTACAAGTGGAGTGAACTGGTGGTAGCTGGAGTAGACTCCTAAGTATGTGGCTCCAGAGGGAATGGATCTGGAATAGGAGGAGAAGCTCAGTTTTAAGATCCACGTTCTTCTCATAATTGCCCTTTGCATCTTCTTGACCTTATTATCATACTCAGTGGTGGAATGAGGTACCCTATAGTTTGGCCCAAACTGAACCCTCTTATAGTCTCCTCTGAGATGTCAACCATCTGACGCCTGATTAGAACTTCTCGCAACCTCGAGTGATCAATAACTTTCTTCCCCTTAGGAAGATCTTAGACAATAGTGTCCTGGTAGGTGGCGCAGAACTCTAGAAGTAGATAAGGGTCATACTTGCCAAACCTCTGTGATAGCCACCTCAATCCATGGCAGTCAATCTCAGCCTCCAAGTCTGGAACCCTACTCAGCCCGGAGTTATTTAGTCTCGACTCCTCGTGAAATTACCTGACTAGCTTTCCCTATCCTTTCAGCTCTAACCCCTTTTCGTATATCACTTTCATGATTGGACTACCCTATCTGGTATTTCTGGGGTCGGTGGAGGTGATAGAAGGACCAACCTCATTATGTTGAGTCTATTAATCCTTCGGTGAACTGGTCTTAGAGTGAGAGGGAGTCATCTGTGGCATACTGCTATCAAACCCATCACCATCACCCTCCTCCTCAGACTAGGAAGGGCTATCATCTTCCATTGGGGTCTGTGCAGTCTGGGCTCTAGTCTGAGGTACATTTGCCTCGGGCTCAATGCGGACTCTGTGGACTTCCACAGACCCTTCTGACCGTTCTGTCTTAGATGACTCATCTATCAATTTACTTTTGAAAGCCAGGATAGCATTTGTATCTTTCGGAGGCATCGTACCTGAAAATTAATACCCCATACAACAAAATGAGAACCATAATGCTTAATAAGATAGAAATCACATAGAAGAATAAACAAGGAGTAACAAAATTCTACAAAACAAAACACAAATAAAATGCACTGAACTAGTTGCAAGTCTGCAGGTATGAGGCATAGGTACTACTCGTAGGGTAACCTACGAGTCATACAGTAGCCTTATAGTGCTAAGGTACCTATAAAATCATTCTAATCACAGGTACGAGGCTTATTTATGACTCGTAGGGTGACCTACGAGTCTTGACTAGGCTCATAGTAGGTAACGCAATACTTTTTAAAAAGGAAATAGGACCAACGAGTCCCTCAGTATGGTTCGTAATGGACACCATGAGCCATAGGTGGGTCTCATATGGTAAGTGATAAGGAACCAGAGGTGACTGTTGCATTCTACGAGGAACCACTATGACTCGTAAGGTGACCTACGAGTCATAGGGGGTCCTCGTACTGAAGACAAAAGGCACCTGTGGTTCTTGTAACCTTGCCACACAAACCAAAAATCATTCAACTAAAAAATAAACTGCATCGAAGCAAAACATTATCTCAAGCACACAAACAAACCCATTACTTAATCATGATAACCCCAAATCAACACTCATCCCACAAAGTTCTATGCATGATCAACATAATCAAACAATAATTCCAACTCACATTTAAGGAACACCCAAGAACACCCTATCCCTAACTCTCAATCATCAATAACAATACACAGTCATGGGGATTCAAGAGAGTTCAAAACAAGTCCACACAAGGGTATCTCGAATGATCATATATCAACATACACCAACACTCCAAATTTTAACCACATTATGAATTCAAAAATTGATCACCTAACGATCATGCACTACACTTATATGATCAATATATCAATATCATAATCACCAACAAGAACAATCACACAATTTAAAATCATGCTAGGGAATTTAAATCGACCAAACCCTACTTCACATGTTTATACAATCATTTTCTGATAGGCAAACTCAAGATTACCACTACACACACAATCATTCACCAATATACAAAAATCATAATAAATGTGCGTAACTTTAACCAAGAGACCTTACCACTGAGAGAATGATAAACAAGTAGATGCAATGAGAAACCAAAGAAAAAGTCGAAACCTTAGAAAGTTAGCTCACCGAAAAACCTCACTAAAAATCAGTGGGTGGAATGGAAATGGGGTCAAAATAGTAGATGTTTTAGTGTGGGAAAACTTTTGGGAGAAGGAACCATTTAAAAATGAGCGAAATTAGGGGTCAAATGAATATACTCAACCGGGTTGACTTTTAAAATCTTGTATTACCTGGGCACTATAAACTCCACTTACGACTCGTAGAGGGCCCTATGAATCATAAGGTTAGCTCATAGTGTATGTGACAACTTTAATTCATTATTGTTTTCCTTTATGAGGCATGACTACGAGTCGTAGTATGCACTACGACTCGTATGCCTGGTCATAGAGGCTGCTTCATATGCCAATTTCGTCAAACTTCTAGCTTTTGATTTTACCTACAAATCACATCTTCAAACATACCAATATTCATAGCAACTTAACTGATTCAATGTCTTAACACTCGAAACAAACATCGATACACTACTTAACAATTTAAATTACCAAGATAAACTTAAAAACAAGCCAAAATAAATATAAAGATACTTGGGTTGCCTCCCAAGAAGTGCCTTGTTTAACGTCGTGGCTTAACTTATCATCATCCATCATAAAAATCTTCAATGGCCCACATCTCACTCTTGAATTCATTTGGGTGCTTAATTGATTGGCGGATGTCAAACATAACCTCTACATCATTAACCCTGAACCAAAGTTGATCGAAATCTATATCCACTAAGGCTCTCTCGGTGGCTAAAAATGGTCTACCCAATATAATGGGTACTTCAAAATCAACCTCGCAATCAAGAATCACAAAATCAGCAGGGAAGATAGATTTTTTAACTTTTATAAGCATAATAAAGAGTATCCCTTTTGGCTTTTTGTTGGTTCTATCTGCTACGAGTAACCACATTCTTGCTGGAGTAAGAGTCCAAGACCAAGCTTTTTGAATACGGCAAGAGGCATTACAATAATACTTGCTCCTAAGTCACACAATGCTCTTATGAATTCTATATCATCAATGTTGCAAGGAATAGTGAATGTACCGGGATCCTCCCGCTTTTGGACTAGGTATTTTGTCATGATGGCACTACATTGTTGGAGCTCTTGGCTCAATGTGCGCTTATTTGTTACTAAATCCTTTATGTACTTGGCATACCCAGGCATCTTCTCCAAAGCTTCTAGAAATAGAATGTTAATAGTCAACTGCTTCAATATCGAAAGGAAGTGTTTGAATTTGCCATCATCCTCCTTTTCTTAAGTCTTTGAGAGAAGGGAGGGGGGAGGAGGTTTTAGAATCATCTTAACCTTTTCTTGCTCTCTCACTTCTTCTCTTTCCATCCCGTCACTCTTTAAACCTTATTCATCTACCACAACTTTACTATCAATATCCACCTCACAAGCTTCATCCTCAACCACCGACATAGAAAGATCTATGGTGCTTTTACCACGTCTAGTCAGGACCACCATGCAATGCCTATCATTTTTTGGATTTGAGCTGTATTGCTTGGTAAAGTGTCCTTTTGGTGTTGGTTCAATTGAGAAGAAACTTGGACAAATTGTTGTTCTATTTATTTAATGGCCACCGAATGAGACTCTATCTTTTGGTTTATGCTTAAAATATCCAATTTCATTACTTTCAAAGTCTCATCTTAATGGTCAACCATCTTCAACAACTTATCAGATATCTCCTCAATTCTAGAAGTACTTGACCGGACATCATGGTTGTGGGGTGGCACATAAGGACCATTTTTATAACCATCTCTTCTACTCTATTCGGGATCCAACACTCTTTCTCTTTCATAATAACCACCTCAATTATCCCTATACACACTCTCACAGTTATAGTTCCAACCTTGATTTCTGGAACCTTGCCTCCAATAGTCTAAATTGGACCCTTGGGGGTTGTTCTGAAAACCCACCGATTGGTTACTCAGGAAGCAAGCATCTTCATCAAAGAATGATTCTTCATTCATGGGTGCCTTAGGAGGTTGGTGGGTCACCACTTGAACACTTGCTTGATTTTGCTTTAAGACCAAGTCCATGTTTTTGTGAAGTTAAGCAAGTTATGGCATGATCTCCTCATTGACCTTAGCTTGCTCATTGTTGGTGTATACCGCACAGGAAGTCTTCATAGAACCTTTCTCTCGTTGACCCCATGCTCTATTTGTTTTAACCACTTGCTCCATTCTTTCAATAATTAATGGAAAAGGTTGATCAAGAAACATGCCAACTATGATTATATCGGCACAAGCTTGACTATTCTCATCAAGCGCCTGAAAAAAGATCTCAACCAAGGCATCATTAACAATTTTATGGTCCAGAACCATCCTCACCCAACAATTGTTCAAAATTGTTTATTTGATCTTTGAGCTTAAGCTTTTTGGACCTTGGAAAATACCTTTCTAAAAAGGCTCTTTGTAGCTCTGCCCAACTAGTGAATGAACTTTCTAGGAGCTCAGACAACCAAATAGCCACATTTCTAGTTAGAGATAAAGGGAACACTTCTCAAACCAACCGCATAGATAGAAAGATTTTGGGTCCCCATCACATTCTTACAAACAAATGCCACATTGTGGAGATGACTGTGTGGATCCTCCAAAGGTAGCCCTATGACCAAACCACAATTTTGAAGCATTTGTAGAAGACCACTAGACATAATGAACTTAGTATTTGTTGATAGTAGTGACAACACTATAGCTCTAGTAACATCCATAGCCATAGGGTTCAATCTATATTGGTTCCATCCATATGCATTTTCATTGAATACCCTATGGTGTGGCCTATTTCATCACGTCGTGGCTTAACTTATCATCATCCATCATAAAAATCTTCAATGGCCCACATCTCACTCTTACCCTATGGTGTGGCCTATTTCATCTCTACCCATATCTTCCTCATGTTGACCAATGGATTCATCAATCGCGATATTCTCTTGGGCCATTCTTCATGTGATTAGGTGGATCTCCAAATTGATTGGAACTAAGGGATTGCCTTGGCTCCTTGTGTTGGGCATACAATCTAGTATACCTTGCAAATAAAACTAAACAACAAATAGAAAAATAGAAGTAAAATACAAGAGAATCTAGGAATTAATACTTGAATTAACCAATAGTAAAATTAGGTCAAGAACGTAGCTACATTCCCTGGCAACGGCGCCATAATTTTTGATGTTCATGCTCCAACAGTAAAGTGGTCGCAGTCAAGTATAAACCTAACTAGAGGTTAGGATGAAACCCACAAGGAATATGGGCCTTGACTGTGTTAATCCACTAATAATCATTTCAAGCATCGATCACTATATTCTCTAAAATGGAAGGGGGTTTGTCATTCAAAATGAAGAACAAATATAAACACTACACTATTTATACAAGAAGATAACCAAATTGAGGGACAATTTGAGAATTGTGTTGCCATGATTCATTGATATGACTGTAATTAGGACGTTGTATGCAGGATAGTAACTAGGTTCTTCCAACCCTCTTGTGAAGGTTAAGGTCAAATTTCACCATGGCACTTGGTTGGTAACCATGGTGTGCCAACTAACCATTACTTATTATCCGAGTCAACCTCCCTTTGGTTAGGATTGGTTGATTAGATGAGAACACATCAATCAAATCCTGTCATCTACTTCCCTTTTCCTATTCATCACTACCTTGGTCAGGATCGTGATAGTAGGTGGGGTTTGATGTTGGCCACCACCAAACAATATTCAAAGTGAAGGGAAATAAATAATACATCCAAATACCCAACCAACAAAATGCACAAAGTCTAGGATATTTCAAGTCAACTCCTTATGGTTCCCACAACCCCAAGTTGTGGGTGCTTAGCTACTCATGGCTAAGGCAAAATAAAAAATAATGAATGTAAAAGATATGGTTGAGCGATTACCCAAAAACAACAAAGAACAAAAACACCTTGAAGTTGAAACACAAGCTTGGATTAATGGAAGATGAGTACAATGTGATTTTTAATCTCTCAAAATGGGTCTTCGAATTCTATAATGAAAACCTACACTAAACCCTAGAAAAGTTCTTTAAGAATATTCAAAGTTTCTTCAAAATCTGTGGAATGTCGAATATCCTCTTCAAAAACCCAATCATTAGCTATTTATACTATTTATAAAAAGATCCTAAAAATAAAATAAGAAATACAGCTGACAGCAGTTACGTCTCACAGATTCAACTTGTAGGGTGACTTATGAGTCGTAATTGAGCTTTTGTAGTCAGTAACTAGCCTGTTAGACTTGACTGCTATGATACATTACTATGATTTGTGATGTGCTCTATGACTCGTAATATCTTTTCATAGTCCTGAGTTGTAGTTCTTGGCCCAAAACTTTCGTAACACCCCACATCCTATGTGTACTAGTCCTATGTACATGAAATATGATATGGCTTGGTCAAATTAGTTGCCATTTTTAAAGGTGCTTGAATATCAAATTAGAGGGTGATATGTATGTTTAACGCTTTAAAGGGTCGAGTGTATACATGTTTTAAGTCAATACAGGAGATCACATCCTTAAAGAAAGTGAACGAAGTAAGGTTCTTGTAGGACTTAGGAAGCTAGTAAGTGAGTCACCTACTTGCTTAGCTTAATTTGTTAGCTAGATGTAGACGAAGCCCGACATCGAATCTGTCCAAGTCCGATTATAGATAAAGTACATGTTAAGGGTGTAAATTTAGCTCATGTTACTAGCTAGATAGAGACGAGGCTCGACACAGAATCTGTCCAAGTTCGATAATGAATAAAGTCTGGGTTAAGGGCATGACTTGAGCTCATGTCTTAGCATCATAATTAGATAATATTTTGAGCCCAAGAATAATAGAAAAAGGGCCCAAGTACATCACAACTTACTTAATGATTTAGGCCCAAACTAAGTAAGAAAAAAGGAAAAAAAATAGGCATCCAAGGCCTATGAATTTGCAACCCATTAATCCCCAAGTGAAAGGGGCAAGAAGTTGTATCACCAGCTTAATAAAGTAAGGCTAAAAATGCCTAAGTCAGCCAAAAGTCCACTTTAAAAAGGATTAGAAAAATAGCTCCCTTAAGCCATTTCAACTTGGGCAAATAAATCAGCTTCTCTAGGTTCATTTTTGCTCTCTTTCAACTTATGCAAAGCAGCCCTCACAACCTCATAAGGATTCCTAAAGAATCCCTAAACCTTGATGTTAAAGGTAAGTAAAAATACTTGTGTGTTTAGTATGATTTTGTGATGAAAAACAAGAGACTACACTGGTTATACTTGTGCTGAAATTTTGGACAGCATGTGTTCCAAAGATTGTTGTATACTTTTCTTGTTTATTTGGGAGCTTTTCTCTTCCTAGTTGGATTTATTATTAAAGGAGGTTGCTCTTCTTAATGAGTTTTGGTTCTATACTGATATAGATGGTTGCTGTACAATTTTTTTCTATGTAAATGATCGAGTATTATTGCGTTATCCTAGATGTGTTGTTAGTTGAAATTATGGGCTGATTGATTGAGGATTATTGTCTCACATCCTCCACCTATTTTGAGAACTGTTTTTGGACTGTTTTAGGACTGCATTTATGTGTAAATATAATGGGGCCAGTTTGGTTAAAATTGGAACAGGTTTGGAATTGTTGACGTCGAAATATAGCGAAGGGACGTAATGTTATGCTGCTACTTGTATATTATGTATAATTATTATGTATTGTGCTTTGTGGGCTGTTGTGAGACTTTTATGGCACTAAAATAGGCTACATAAATATGTATATGATAATATGTATTAGAAAATACGATTAGAGGCGAAAAGATTGAAAGAATATGTGCGGGTTGATAATTACATGCTTGCTATCCGTTTGTTATTTTTATGACATTGGGATGCCAAGATGTGTTTATTAGCTGCTAATACTAGCTTTATCACCTACTCTATTGTAGATAAATATTTGGAGGAAAGGAAGGTTATTTCGAGGTAATAGTGAGGTGTTACAATGAGGTATGTAAGACTACTCGACTTCTATTACTTGGCGTGAAATCTAGATTCTTCCTTGGCACATAAAGACACTTACCAACTCCGACACAACTATTAACCATGTCTCCTCTCTTTCACATATACATATGCTCCTAGACATAGTCATTTGCAAATCTGCATATATACTTGGATACCATGATACATGAGCTCTTTCTACTAAACAAAGTACATGTGTTGTTTCATCTCCTACACATTTCATTATTTGTGTAACCTACTCCTTTCATTATGGTATTGTTTTTATTGTTATTTACATGTCATATGCTATATATGTGGTCCTATAACTCAAATATTATGACCACCAGAAGAATCATCTCGAAAGTAAATAAAAGATAAAGTATGTTACTTATTGATGGGTGGTAGCCTTGGGGTGGAAGAATCACCTAGCATGGGCTAATCCCATTACGAGGCGTATCCCAAGGGTGAAAGGAAAGCCTTCTTGTAACATCCCACACACACTATAAGTATTTGTACCATACATATGAAACATGATAGGGACTTTCAAATTAGTGCCAATTTTAAAAGTGTTTGCATCTCGCGTTAAAAGGCGTCATGTGTAACTAAAGTTTAAGGAAGTTGCGTGTATACATGTTTTGCATCGGGTTAAGGGGACCTAGACCCTAAAGAGAGGAAAAAAATTAAGGTGCTTGTAGGACTTAGGAATCTAGCAGGTTAGTCAGCTACTCGCTTAGCTTGAACTTACGAGTTAAACAGAGACGAGACCCGACGTCAAAATTATTCAATTTCGATTATGAATAAAGTCCGAGTTAAGGAGGTATCTTTGGATCATGTTTTGGTACTATAAGTGAGCTGTATTTACAGCCCAACATGATATAAGAAGAAGGCCCAACTACATTCTACAATACTTAACTAATTGGGCCAAAACAAAAGAAGGAAAATCTGCAAATTGGACAGCCCAAGTCCATTACCTTTAGAGATCCATTTGGCCCACATTTTAACTAGGAAGCTGCTACATCACTAACTATGTTATACATAATTATATGTGGCTAAAAAACCAAGATAAATTCAGCCAAATTTGTGCTTAAAAAGGGGTCAAAACAGCAAAGGATTTCACAAACGTTTGAACACAAATTTCATCATTCTAAGGAAACATTATACTCTCC
>DF365588.1:0-19484 GCA_000787875.1 Solanum virginianum
AAAGTGTGGGCATGTTTTGTATTCCAGACAGCGTGGCCCCAACGGCCTAATCATATGCTTTTCCTTTTGGCTTATTAGTGTTATTTTCCTTTTTAAAGGTTTGTTGAAGGTGAAATTCATTATATTGTATACAAAAAGGATAGGGTTATAGTTGGTTCTCCCGGGCTTATCGGCAACGGGTGCCAGTCCGCCTTAACGGGATTTGGGGCGTGACAAAAGCAGCCCAGGTGGTCCGGCGATGTTAGCGGGGCCCCTGTAGGATATTATGGCCCAAGGAAGGAGAAACAGGTGATTTCGGCCATTTTTCGTTGGTGTTCTCCCTGGGTACTTTGGATAAACAAGACTATAAGTACATGAATGAAGAAGGAACTATGAAAGTGACTAAAGGTTCCTTAGTTATGCAGAAGTTCAAGTTGAAGGATGGCCACTAGGTTTTAGCAGGAAGCACCATTTTTGGTTCTGTTAATTCATATGCAGTGCATTTATCTGATGATGACAAGCCAAGAATATGGCATATGAGACTTGATTATATGAGTGTACAAGGATTGGAGATGTTGAGCAACGACAATCTTTTAAATGGTGAGAAGATCAACACACTTGAATTTTATAATAACTGCATCCTAGGGAAGCAGAAGAAGGTCAGCTTAAGCATTATCAAGCATAGAAGGGGAGAGGTGTTAGTCTACATTTTTTCAAATTTATGGGGTCATTTAAGCTTCCATCGAAGTCATGAAAGTAGTATCTTCCCACACATATCAATGATTTCTCATCAAAGATTTGGGTGCGTTTCTTGAAGGCAAAGGGTGATGCTTTTGAAGAATTTAAAGAAAGGAAGATTTTGGTTGAGAATTAAATGGAGAGAAAAATCAAGTATCTTTACATAGAAAATGGATTGACATTTTGCATGAAATGTGACTTGGTCACTCTTTATATATATATGTATGGTTTACTACGTCATGGTTGCCTGTCTATATCTCACTTACTGGATCCTTCTAGTATATTGTCCTTATGTGTGTTGATGTTGCCCTTGCTCTTTCTTTTTCTATGTACGAGGCATCTTCAAGTAGTTGTTGAAAGATCACAACTAAGACATTTTTGATTTTCAGAATTCGAGGGTGATCCTACTCTTTTAAGCTGCCGTAGATTTTTATATGACTCTCAGTCCATTTTCCTCAAGATTAGACTTTAAACTCTATTTTCTAGGATGTTTTTAGGGTTGCATCCTTTTATTCTAAATTATTGATAGATATCTTGGTACAATGAATTTTAGGTCCTAGGGGGGGTTATATTTCACAAATTTGGTAGACATTTATATTTGAGTCTATGGGAACTCAAATTTACCATATTTTAAATCCATTTCCACGTTTGTAAATAGTTATATCTTTCTAATTGCTTGGTTGGGTTATCGTAATGGTTCTCTCGTTGGAGGGTTAGAGTAGGTTCTACTCATGATCGATTCTGGGTTGTGACAAAAGTTGGTATCAAGGCCTTAGGTTTGTTGATCTCATTTTACCAAAATACAATTAATAGAGTCTTACAGAATAGTGATGTTTGATCTTTTCTTTGAGAGGCTATAGAACTTTAGAAAATCTCTATTTTTTGTCTCCATCTTTCTTTCTATAACTTGATTTCAAATAGTATCTGGTGATCTAACTTCTTTAATTCTTTTGTATGTAGGTAGTTAGTACACGTTATAATAGTGCTAAGCTAACAACTCCCATCAATGAGCTGACAGCGAAAACTGCAATGAGAGGTCATGGACAAAGAAGAGGTCGAGGCAAAAGTAGAGGAAGAGTTATGGGTAGAGGAAGGCTACCACCTGTCGAGGTGAGGCCTAAGCTAAGAACATGCTAGTAAGAGCAGCCCCTCTTACACCCTAAGTTGAAATAAAAGAAAACGTGAAGGTTGAGGCCGAGGAAAATGCTATGATTAAGAGAGTGTACAAACTTGGATTGCAGGACTCCTCTATTTAGACCCAACAATTGCATAACATATATTGACTTTTTAACTGAGGTTGGTCAGTTCTAGATCCATTCTTGCGATACCCATCACCCCAACTCCTGCCACTTATCCTGTTGTAGTCATGGCTTCTGCTATGGTTGGACCATTAGGTAATTATGCCTTAGTTATCACTCGAGCATTGACATAGATCTCTTCAAAGCATTTATGGGAGAGGATATAGATCATTCATAGAGTGGTTTGAGATCGAAAATGTGTAACCTTTTGAGGGTTGATTTAGTAAAGAATGCTTAGTATAAGGTAAGAAGTATCCAAGCCAAGCTCCTAGCACTCTAGAGTCGATAGAAAGAGTATGTTGATCTCAAGAATAGGGATATGACACTCCAAGCTAGTGAGCAGGTTTATTTTAAAATATCCTTCATGAAGGATGCTATGAGATTTGATAAGAAGATCAATCTCACTTCTAGCTATATTGGCCCATTCAAGATCCTTCAATGTGTAGGGCCGATAGTTTGAAGGTTGTCTTTGCCACCTAGCGTTTCTATCATTCATCCAGTATTTCATGTATCTGTGTTGAAGAAGCATCATGGGGTAGGGATTATATCATTAAGTAGTACTCAATACTATTAGACAGGAACCTCCAAAATGAGGAAGAGCTGATTATAATTCTTGATCGGTATGTTTGGAACTTGAGGATCAAAAAAATTAATTAGGTAAAGGTCCGATCCAATAGAAATGTCTCTGAATAAGGAAACAATTGGGGAAATGGAGAAGGATATGCAAGACAAGTATCCTCATTTTTTCGATGATTTAGGTACTATTTTACTCTAATTACCTTCGCCCAATGTTTTTCTATTTAATCACTTAGGGATGATCATGGGTAAATTGGTATCTATTATAATGACCTGATCTTATCATTTTGGGTAGGCAATGGGAAAGAAAAATGGGCTTAAAAAACTTTTGAGTAGTAACATGAAAATTTTAAGCCTAGGCCAGACGTGGAAAAAATCTGAGTCGTGTAAGGTTTTGGACAATCCAGTAATGGATTGGAAATTAAGTAATAAGCTTGATCTTTTGAAGTAATATCCAAGACAATAATGAGTTTGTACAGCTCTAAAGAATTGAAAATTCAAGCAAGTAGAACTTTTAAAATTGATCTTGGTGCAAAGGGTAGATTATTAAACATCATGGGTTGATAATGTGTTGTAAAATGGGGACTTAGGACGAGACATGTGAGTTTTTCTCTATGAAATCTTCCACGATAGGATGAATCCCGCTATGGTGGTGCCGCCATAGCAAGATAAGTGACTTCCATGGCAGAATAGTAGTGAGTTTTAAGTTAGAAAAGTCCTAAATTTGTTTTAATTTCTACCACTTTATCTTTGAAATACCAAAAGCAACCTAGGGAATTTTATCTTCAGTTTTCCATCAATTTCATCAACAAAGGTAAGTTAATCATTCCTCTAACTTGTAAGTTGATTCCTAGACCTCAGAATCTAAGAGAATTCTCATAGATTATGATATGCTATTTATGGTGGAAAAAAGCCCTAGTTGAGGTAGATGATCTTGAAAGTGGATAAAGGTTAGAATTTTAATATAATTCGAGTAATTTAGGCCATTGCTTGTTGAATATTTGTATTTCTTGACTTCATAGACCAAGAACATGCTATGATTTTGAAAAAAGAAAAAGTTCCAATTATGTAGAGTTTTCAAGGCTAATTTCGAGGTAGGTGATGATTTTCTATTTCCGTCATGTTATATGTTCTTGTTAACTATGTCAATAGTATGGAATAAACCTAATTAATGACTACTTATGATCAAATTGCATGTAATGAACCTAATACTTGAACTTGGCAAGTCATGAATCATTTATTGTGATTGTGATTGTGGATCAAATGTTACTTCTGACACATTATTGGACCAGGGGTCATGTTTTGACATATTATTAAATCACATATCACATTTTGACATATTATTAGATCAGATGTCATAGTCCAAAATATTATTGGATCAAGTGTCACGTTCCGACACACAATTTATTTGGGTGTGGATCCCATGAGAGGACTATTATTGATTGTTGTATTCAAATGAATAATATTGGGATTTGGTATTATTGAGCATGAACTATGATTTGGTGACTCTTTCTATATATGTGTGGTTTACTATGTCATGGTTGTTTGTCTATATCTCACTTACTAGAATAGCCACATGATCGTATCAATACATTGTTTTTATGTGTACTGATATTACACTTCCTCCTTCTTTTATAGAGTACCGGACATCTCTAGGTGATTGTTGACAAACTTCATCTAGGAGATTTTTTATCATCTGAATTCAAGGGTGAGACAGTTCTTTCAAGATGTCATGGATTCTTCTATGACTCAGTTTATTTTCCTCGGACATAGACTTTAGACTCTATTATTATGATGTTTCTGGTGTTCCATCCCCTTTCTGGACTATTGGTAGACGTTTTGATACTATAATTTTCAAATTCTATGAGGGATTAATTTCTACAAATTTGTTAGATGTTTCTGTTTGAGTTTATGGAAACTCAACATTACCTTATTTTAAAAGTGTTTCCACTTCTTTAAATAGTTCTCTCTTTCTAGTTGCTTGGTTGGATTGTAATAATGATTCTCCTATTGAAGGGTTAGAGTGGGTACAACTCATGGCCGATTTAGGATTGTGACACTACATGAAATATTGTTGTCCTTCATTGTTCTTTATTTTTTCATGTTTCCACTGACACATTTAACCTTTGCATATTAATCATTTATAAATACTAAAAAGGCAATAAAATAAAATAAATAGATCTAAAATTAAAAAAATACATACAAATTAAAAGGTCTTTAAACATTATTAACTAAATAATATTTTCTATAATCAATGCAAATTAACAAAAAAATTATTGGATAACCAAAATAGAGAAGAGGAATACAACATTAATAAAGTGAGAGTGGTTTCCACATTTGGATTAATCACATTTGTCGTTCTCTCTTCATTATCAGTATTAGTAGAAACAGGAGCATGCATATTTTCATGCAAGGGTGTCGATATTGAGCTTTCATCAGCACTAAAAGTTCCATTGATGGTCACATTATCAGCATCAGAAGTGTAGCTCTCCATCTAAAGTGCAATAAAAATTGATAAGTTGTTTGATAGAATGATTGATTGAAAACCTCTTCACTAATAGAATAGAGGTAGACTTGTGGAGAGTTTAAAAAAATTCCTTTGGTAGAGAACTGCAGAAATCATTTTCTTAACCAAAAGATATACCATGATGTACAACATACACATGTAGAGGCAACTAAAGCTAAGACATATATGTCAATGGAAAGGAAAACTACCTCATCAATGACATCCCAATTAAAATATAAAGAAGAGGATGTGTAGTGCTTTGGGAGTTTGGTATTAGAAAATTGATCCCATATTGTTATCATAAAAATAAAACTAGTTAGATGCATAACTATCGGGAGAACCTAAACTTTTTTTTTACTGAATAAGCATCCTCATTTAGCTTTTATTTACCACTTCTTCTATCACTAAATAATTCAACATTTTCTATTTGAATGGTCAAAAATTTAACTAGGTTTCTCAAAGGAATGTGTAATGCGTTCTAATTCAAAGTTCATGATAAGTGGTGTTGACTGTGCTATGAAGTACATAGGTTCGACTTTAGAAACTAATATACTAACAGTAAATTCGATAATGTTATAGCCAAATAATGTCAAGCTTTTCCTAAGGAAGAAGTCTATAATAAAACAATTCCAAAGTTACAATTTCATTAAGTAATTTTTTTTTACTTCTGCTACAGAATTGTCATATTTCATAAAGATTTTAAATGCATCTCTAGAGTTACTTGTGTTGATAGTAAATTATAATTATTTCATGTAAATTATTCATCACTATCATATGAAAAGAATTGTCATATTTAACAAGAATATAAAATATATTTGTAGTTACTTGTACCAGTATTGAATTATAATTATTATTTAATTAGAAAGAATGACAAAGTAAAGTTTACTTCAAGTGTAGCAAATGTTTAATTCCTTAAATAGACAAGACATAGAAAATCATCGATTGTCTATAAAATAAAAAATTTGTAATTCAGCCACATAGAAAATGGTATAGAAAATTACTAATACACAATTATATAAATAAATCTTAGGAGTAGGGATGGGGAAGAATAAAAATAAATCATAACATGAGGAGGTGGAGGAAGGGGCAGGGATAAGTATAGGATTCCACAACCTCACATACATCAAGCATGTGCACAAAGATTTAAATACATAAAACCCTAAAAATTTGAAGATCATCAGAGGAAAACTTCTGCAGTATAGATAATCACAATTTTACGATTTAAAATACCTAAAATGGAACAAAATTTTAAAGCAATTTTACTTATGCAGATGAATCAAACACAAGAGATGAAGCTTTTAGAATTTTTAGAGTTTGATAAGTAAATCTAGTTCATACCCATCCCTTCCACTCTATTTTTGTATAGTTAACATTGAAGATCTAATTATACAGAAACACAAAGACATAATTTATGACAGTTTGTGGTCAGATCTCGTCAAGATTAAATTCTTAGCCAACAAACACAACATAAGAAAGATATACTATTGAGAGATTTTTACAACAAGAATTTTTTTTCACAAAACCTCCTATAAAAGCATATAGTAACACTAACCTCGAGGTAAATCAAGTACTGAAATGCTTTGATTAGAATAAAAGCAAATGGAAGAGGAAAAAGGAGGGTATGGACTATTTAGTATATATAGAAGATAGAGATTATAGTAATCAAGATTCATAAATTCAGGATAAGAACAACTTTAAAACAAGACAATACAATAGTCAAAAGTCAAGAATTGAGGATAGTTACAAATCCAAATTCAAAAATTGAGGGTAGTGACAAATTTAAAATAAGCTATATAAGAGAGATTTGTTCAAATGATAAGTATCCCTCACTTCCAGCCCAAAAGTTATGAGTTCGAATCACCACAGGAGCAAAAACGTGAGAGCGCGCTCCCAAGGGGGGGTAAAAATAAAGTTATTTAACAATCTAAGATTCAAGACTAGAGAATTAATAACAAATCAAGATTCAAAAATTGAGGATAGTAACAACTTTAAAATAAGATATTATAACAATTCAAGATATTCACATAGAGACAACAAAAAAAACATGGGTATGAGGCACTGGAGCCTTCTGGCATCTCAATCAAATATTTAGTCTGTAACATTAAGAGTAATAGACAACTTTCTTGAGCATCTTCTACGCGTGTCACTACTATTGTAATACTTGAATATTATCATTGATGAGTTCATACTAAAGTGTCATTAACACTTTTATCTTTATCATAATAGACTTATCTTTTTTCTTAAATATTCATTACTTGTACGTTATCAAGTAATGAAAATTCATGATGATTTTTACATCTAATGTCATTTTGAGTGATTGTTCATATTTGTACATATTTAAGAAATTTGTGTAAAAATAATCTCTTAAAAGTTAAATGAAAAATTTGAGTTTTCTGGTAATTTTGAGTTTCGAGTGTCGGATTTCGATTCTGTCAATTCCATCAGTTCTGGAATACCAAATCTAATAGGAGAATTTGTAGAACTGAATTTGGAGTTACAATAGAGATTTTAAGCCCAAAGTTGCATTTTTAATTCATTTTGGATCATAAGTTTGACTTTGGTCAACATTCAGAGTTTGGAAGCTTGCATCGAAATTTCATCAGTTCTAATAGTTCTTGTGGTGAAACTAACACTATGTAAGGACCCGAACATTGTACGACTTCATTGGAGTTGGAAATTTTGATTTTGGGAGTTTTTGGACCAAGGTGACACTTCAAGGGAGACCTCACGGTTCGTGTGAGGTCACACGGACCGTGTGACCTCCAGTGAGGTGACACTTGCCTCAAGATTTGATGTTAGACATTGAAAGTGGTGATTTTGGCTAAGACAAGCCACACTTGCACCCTCACGGTCCGTGAGACATTTCATAGACCATGTAGACGGGCCGTGTGGTGGCCTAGCTTGAAATCCCATAGGTTTGGAACCAATCAGGGTGACATGCCCACTCTCACGGTCCATGTGGAGCTTCACGGGCCTTGTGGCCTCCCATATGGCTTTCGGAGTGAAATTTTTCTTAGTATGGAATCTTCAAGTTCAAGCTAAGTTCACTTTCAAACCTTTAATTCAAGCTTATTTATATTGTTTACAGCCATCATGGGCCTCTTACATCAAGCCAAGTTCAAAGGAATTCCGTTGGCAAAGTTTTTCACAAGTATCGATTGAAGGGTCAACTTTAAATGGGCATATCTCTTAGCATGAAATAAACTGGGTGGCCTCTGACCTATCAAATTACAGCTCTTTGAATTAGCTTTCCAACGCATACTAGTTCACCTCATTTGGAGTTTTGATGAAGACGTTATACCCTTTTTCATAAAATTTGTCTGGACTAGACGGGCGATCTTCACGATCCCTGAAGGGCTTCACGACCCATGAAGCTGGCCGTGAGGAGTTCTGGGAAAAATAAAAGGGATGTTTTTATTGAGGTATTTTTGATATTTTGACCTATCTCCAAGGCTTATTAAGACCTTTGAATCCCCTCTCTTTTACATTCCTAAACCTCTCCTACACTAATTCTAAACCATCATTCAAGACTAATTCTCTCAAGTCACTCTAGAATCTATTCCAAAGAACTCTTGTGGATTCAAACTTGGGGAATCAAGGAAAATTCAATTTTTCTTCAAATTTCTCTTGAAACTTCTTCATTGGGTCAAGGTATGTGGGTTTTGATCCTTGTTTCCTTCCAATCAAGGAGACTCAAATCTTTTCAAGCAATTTTCCATGAATTAAGTTTACTCTAAATGTGGGTTTCTGTTATTCTGATTTATGAAATTCAATTAAGGTATGGACTGTATTTATTTGATGATTTTAAGTTACTTTAAGCCCTTACATGATGAATTTCATTAAAGTTATGAAGTTATGAATATGCATGTCCCCTTTAGAGTTGCTTTGTGCATGGGTAAATTATATTATGATTTTAAATGTGGATTTAATTATGTTTTCACTTGAATGTCATATTATATTGTTGATTTTAGATTGAATCTCAATTACCCATGCTATTCTCACATCATTCATGGCATATGCATTGATGAACATTGACAACAACAACAACAATAACAACATACCTAGTGCAATCCCACAAGTGGGGTCTGTGGAGGGCAAAATGTAACAGACCTTACCACTACCTCATAGAAGTAGAGAGGTTGTTTCCTGGAAACCCTCGTCTCAAAAACCTATAGCAGAATAAACTAGATATGACAAACATTACAAGAGAGGGAACAATAAAAAATCACTAATACAAACATAGAAACAATAAATAATGACCACATATGTAACAAAACACTACTACTCCTTTACCCTACTATACTCCATGACTAGATAACCACCTAACCCTACCACCAATTAGCCTACTACTCTAATTCGTGATCTCCACTTCTTTCTATCTAAGGTCATATCCTCGGTGAGATCAAGTTCCTCCATATCATGTCTGATCACCTTCCTCCAGTACTTCTTCGGTCTACATCTACCCCTCTGTGTAGCTCCTAAAACCAACCTCTCGCACCTCCTAACAGGAGCATCGGTACTCCTTCTCTACACATGTCCAAACTATCGCAATCTCGCTTTCCTTATCTTATTAGCCACCGGGGTCACCTCTAGCTTCTCCCGAATGGTCTCATTTATAACCTTGTCACTCTTGGTGTTCCCGAATGAACATTGAATTTTATGAAAATTATGAAGTAGGTTAAGCCCAATTATGTTCTATGATATGATTTTGATAAGATATTGATTATGACAAGGATGTGGTCACATATATGTTTATGATTATGGCTCTTTGAGCATTATAGGTGCTTGCACAATTATATATTTATGAATGAGTTATTCCTATGCATGAGTATTATGACTATGAGCTATGATTTGGCATTTGAGCCTAAATATGAATTGTTATGAATGTGGCTTGGCCTTTAAACCCAAGAATACATGAAAATGATTTGAAAGCATATGCCTTTTTTACAATCATGTACATATATGTATTCTAGTGGGATGATGATTTAGCATCGATTGATTGGATGTCGGCATGGACTATCCCCAAGGGTTCATACTCTTTTCTTTGAACTATGTGCTAGCATAGGAATGGTAGTCATCAACAAAATGACCGGGTCATAAGGTATGACTATTAATTTATGATATGATATGTTTTGATATGAAAATCCTTTTGAAATGATCGGGTCGTAAGGAAGGTCCAAATCGTAAATGTGGTGTATATTACCTTTGACAAGTAATCTTCTCTCACCCGATAGGAGGTCAACATCGGGCAAATTCATGTAATAGCTCGCATGAGTTTGAGATGTCAGTTATGACTGCATCCCCACGATATATGAGCATTTGCATCTTATGTATCATGATTCCTAACATCTTTTTATAATACATTCCTTGCTATATATATCTCTTTCTATATTATGTGCCTTTACCATATAAAATTATATGCAGGTTTGCTAAATCTCATGTATTTCACCCCGCATACTTAGTACATTCAAACGTACTAACCCATACTTTTGCTTACATGATGTCCCATGTATGGATCGGAGATTACTTTCATCCACCGTTCGACGGCGAGGTCAGATTTGATATATTTATTGTGGTGAGTCCTATCTTCCAAAGACAATACACCATATATCTACCTTATATTGATCCCATTTTCATTCTTTTACTTTGAGGATGAGCCCAATATATGTCTTGGCCCCCGTCCCATCTTATGTCTAGAGGCATTGTGGAATATCTTGTAGAAACTTGTAAGATCTATGTGTTATATGTTGTATTTGGAGCTTACTGTAATGACCCAGAATTTCCAAGCTTATATATGTTGTTTAAGGCTGTCATGGTCCCCTATGACAATCCAATTTCAAAAGGATTTTCGTTGGCTAAGTTCGACACAAAAACTGATAGAAGGGTCGACTTTAAACAAGCATAAATCTTAGCACAATAGAAAATGGTTTCCCACGATATGTCAAATGAAATCCCTTTGAGTTAGATTTCTAATGCACTTGGTTTCACCTCATTTCGATTTCGAATGATGGAATTATGACCATTTTCGTAAAACCTTCCCGTGCAGCGAAGCCCTGCGGGCACCTATACGGGCAATGGTGTCTTGTATGGGTCGTGTGAGGTGTCTTGAGTTAGAAAAGGCCATTTTTGGCCTAAGCCATGGGGCATGACCAGTGGCACTGGCCGTGTGGCTGGTCGTGGGGTGAGTACAAAAGAGGAATAATAGGCGTTTGGGAGAGTTTTTCTTGCTAAGTGTTGTGCCACGCCCTTCACCATGACCCGTGGCATGGGGCACAACCCGTGGTCCTTGGCATGGAGCCTGGGAAACATTTTCCAGCACCAAGTATGGTGCCACAAGCCTCCACACGGGCCGTGAGGCTCCACACAACCCGTCGAGGCCTCCGTGGTCATGACGAGACATCTTGTTCCAATCGATTTTCAACTTCAATTTTTGGACTAAGTACCTTGTCTCCGGCACTCCACATGACCCATGGAGTGCCACACAACCCGTGGGACCTTCCGTGGAGCAACACTTTGCCAAAATCTCCATCCGTTCACTAATGGCATTTTCATAAATGCTAATTACTCTAATGCCATTTTTAGACTTCCAATGCTATCTTAACCTCCTAAAAGACCTAAAAAATGTTCCAAAGGATAAAACTCATTACTCTCATCTCAATCACACTCCCAAATCCTCTCAAGAGGCTCCACTAAGCTCCAATTCAATTTCAAGGAAACCCAAGAATAAGTTTGGATTCCAAGACCCACTTCCAAGCTTCCATTCTTCCAAAACTCAATTCCAAGGAATTCAAGGTCTAAGGTATGTGGGTTGATCCTTGACTTTATTTCAATTAAGGAGACCCAAAATTTTTTTTAAGCAATCTCATGGATTTCTAGTTTACTTTAAATCGGGGTTTTGAAGCATTCTGCAATTGCCATAGCATATGCATTTATATACATGGATTATTTTAAGATATTATATTATGGGTTAATCCCAATCATGTTCTATGATATGAGTTTTGATAAAATGTTTGTTATGATAATATTGTGATCATATATATCTCTTTGATTTTGGCTCTTTGAGCATTTTGGGTGCTTGAACCATTTTGTATATGAATAGGCTATTCCTATGCATGAGTAGAAAGACTATGAAATTATGATTTGGCCTTTAAGCCTAAGAATGCATTGAAATGGTTTCGAAAGTGATTTACCTCATTTGAAAGTATGTATGTATATATATATATGTATACGCATATTTATTCTTGTGGGACGACGACTTAGCACCAATAGATTGGGGGCGTTAGGGCTATCCCCAAGGGCCCTCTCTCTTTTTTTGAAGTATGTGCCTAGCATAGGTTTTCGATCCGAAAACGAAGTTGTCCCGTAAGGAGAAGAAATGATTTAATTTGTGATTTTGTGAAAATCTTATCCTAAGAGGGAGTTGTCCCGTAAAGAAGGTTACTTCATACAAAGAGGGAGTTATCTCCTAAGATGAAGTATGGTCTATCCTTGGCAAGTAGATCACTTCTTTACCGATGAGGGGATTTCATCAGGATTCCAAGTAATAGCCGCTTTGTCTTACTTATGTCGATTGAGGTCACATCCCCAATATATATAAGCGCATAATTTACATTTCATACATCATGACTTTCATAACATCTCATATATTATATTCTTCGATATTCAACTCTTTCTATATTATGTGCCTTGTCATCTAACATGGATATGTAGGCTTTGGTAAGTTACATGCATTGCACCCCGCATACTTAGTACATTCAAACGTACTAACGCATACTCTATGCCTACATGATATATAAGTTACATACATTGCACCCTACATACTTAGTATATTCAAACGTACTAACGCATACTCTATTCCTACATGATGTTACCATGTAGGAATCAGAGTCCCCATTGATTCTCCTCATGGCTAGACGAATTGTTCAAGTTAGCTTTTGGTGAGTCCTCATGTCCGGGGACATTATCTATCTTCTTTCATTCTTATGTTTAGACTACATCTTATATATTTTTGAATACTTATGACTATGAGGATGAGCTTGGTTATTTGTCTTGGCCCTCGCTAAGTTCTATGTCTAGAGGTGTTATTGGACAAGTTATGTATTACGCTTGATCTTTGACTTATTTATATTATTCAAGTGTTTAACTCTTTACCTTAGACCCGATTCCCCTTGTTTATGCTTATCTTTTATTGTCATTTTAATTTTTTTCGTAACTAAGAATATGTAATGATATGCTATGAGTCTTGTTTGGGGTTCCTTCGGGTCTTCCATTCACCGGTTACGTTTAGGTCCTAGGTTTAGGGCGTGACAAAGATGGTATCAGAGCACTAGGTTGTTAGATCCTCGGAGTCCAACACACTGCATCAATTAAAATCTTATTCATGGTTGTGTTATGCACCACAACTATGAGTAGAAGGCTATGAGGCGTTCTAGGAAATATTTCACCTCTTCATGATCTATGTCGTGCGATAGAGTTAGGTCCCCTAGGGATTATTGCTAATCCCTAACCATTACATTTCAGGATATATCTCAAGCTATTCAAGATGGCGATATGTCGAATGTAGAGGTTCGTAATGCTCTATGGTAATGGCCAAAGCGGTGATAACATTGGCAACTCAACTCAATTTACAAGTGGGTGCTCCCCAAGCCTTCTAGTGGTGAGAGGAGAGGTAATGAGGCCAACAGGGCCCGTGTTGAGGGTAAGTTCTAAAGTTCCAAGGGGAGAGATAGGGGTGGTGTGGTGTCTTATGCTAGGTGCCCAAAATATGGTAGATGCCATGATGGCCCGTGCTTGAAGAAAACTAATGCTTGTTATGGTTGTGGAGGGAAGGGTAACAAGATAATAGATTGTCCTAATAGGCGCGAAAAGGGTAAAAGAGGTGATGAGGGGGTGGAAGGGCCTAGATGCCAAAAGTATGGGAAGGGCCATGCCGGTCTATGTTTGGAGAAGTTTAATACTTTCTTGGGTTGTGGTGGATTTGGGCGCAAAGTTAGTGGTTGTTCTCTTGCTCAACCAGAAGGAGGTGATGGTAGGATGACTAATCCCAAGTGTCAAGGGTGTGGAAAGAACCATGGTTGTCCATGCTTGAGGAGGACCAATGCTTGTTATGGATGTAGTAAAGTGGGTCACAAGCTAGTTGATTGTCCATATGTTCTAAGGAAGTGTAAGGGTGGTCGACTTTTGGATTGAGGTGGTCATGTGGATCAAGCGGCTCAATGAGGAGATGAGGTGCCCAATGTTATTACCAATAAGTTGAAGTTTCCTTAGATTTAATGTGCATGCATTGTCAGGCCTAGTGTGCCACTGCTTCCTCTCTATTATTTTGGTTGCTAGTGGGGCTTCTTGTGTGTCCTAGTTGTTATGTGGACTTTTGGTGTCTATCTTTTTTGGTGAGTATATGGTTTCTAGGAGGTTCATAGGTGTTGATACGGGTTTATATTGCGTTAGGTCTTGTCTTGTTATCTTGGTTAGACTTAGTATGAGGTGTTGGAGGTCTTGGGGTGGTTTGGCTACTTGCATAGCCTGCTTTGGATGAGTGTGGGACCCGTAATAATATGATGGGTAGGGATGCTCGATCAATTTGGTCAACAACAATAGGTTAGTCACTTCTCTAAGGTTGATTTGAGGTTTGAGTTTCTTTCCCAAGTGTGGATGAGGGTGGGTGATATCCCTAAGTGTCATTTTAGACTAAGAATGAGCATTTTGAATATTGGTAGTGATGTTTGGTAGGCTTATGCACCAGTTGTGTTTATGGGTTTCATGAATAGGGTCTTAAAAACCTACCTTGGCATGTTTGTGGTGGCCTCTAGCAATAGAGTATTGAATTATTTAGAGCTTGTGAATCACTTGGGGGTAGTGTTGCAAGTCTTGGGAGATAAGAGGTTGTCTGCTAAATATGATAGGTGTGAGTTGAGGATAACAAGAAGGTGGTTAATTAGAACTCCTTAAGGATTGTGATATGAGTGTGCGACATTTCCCTATTGAGGCTAATGTTATAGTTGATTCTCTAAGTGGGGTGCCTAGGGGTACCCCTAGCATATGTGGATAATGGCGATAAAGAGGTCACTAGTGGGATCCATCGATTGGTTAGATTGGAAGTTAAGTTGAGGAAAGTTGAGAATGGTAGTCTAGTGTTCTTGGTGGTTCCAACTCTTCTTTGGTTGAGGAGGTCTAGTTTAAGCAAGGCCTTGATTCTGCCTTATTAGAGTTGGAAGTTTTAGGTAAAATGATGTAGAGTGGAGGTTGTCTCCCAAGGGGGAGATGGTGATTTAGGGTACCAAGTGGACTAAGCGTGTTTAAGGTTGACAATTGAGTTTAGGATTGTGAATCCTTATAGAATATAGACGGAGGTTGTTAAGATTGCATAAGTATGGGAACTTCCTATGAATAGGGAAATGATTTGTTCGATTCTTCGTGCTTCTAGGTTGAGGGGATGTGTTTGTGACTCTAGTGCTATAGAACTCTTTGAGGTTGTGGGTATTGTGGAGGATAAGTTGACTTAGAAGAAGGTCCCGGTGGAGGTATTGGATAGAAGGGTGGAAATGTTGATTGATAAGGATATGGTGTTCATTAAGTTCCTTCGAGTTTTCCATTCGCTGGTCACATCTAGGCCATGATGAAAAGGGTGGAAAATATTATTGATAAGGGTGTAGCATTCATCAAGACCTATTGGGGAAAACGACAAGTTGAAAGTACCATCGGAGATGCCGAAACAATCTTGATAAGGTGACATACCTATCTTTTCCAATCTACATAAGCATAAGACACTAGGTTCTTTCTTTTCCCAAGCGGTCCAAACCTTTTCAATTCTTGAGTCGCATGGCATGACATGCTTGCATGTACATTGAAAAAATGATTTACATTATGTTTCAAATGAATTGAATACATTTTTGGCATGAGTTTTAACTACTTTATGATCTTCAACTAGTAAACTATGCATTGATCATATGGTTGGAGGTTTCATGTTCTGAGTCAAGTCTTTCAAGCTTTGTTCTTCCACATTCGAGGACGAATGTTCCCAAGGGGGAGATAATGTAAGGACCCAGAATTTCCAAGCTTATATATCGTTTAAGGCTATCATGGGCCCCTACAACAAGCCAAGTTCAAAAGGATTTTCGATGGCTAAGTTCGACACAAGTACCGGTAGAAGGGTCAACTTAAAATAAGCATATATTTTAGCATAATAGGAACTGGGTGGCCCACGATATGTCAAATGAAATTCCTTTGAGTTAGCTTTCCAACGCACTTGGTTTCACCTCATTTTGAGTTCAGATGAAGGAATTATGACTGTTTTTATAAGACCCTCCTGTGCAGTGAAGCCCCAAAGGCACCTTACGGGTAATGGTATCTTGTACGGGTCGTGTGAGGTGTCTTGAGTTTGAAAAGGACATTTTTGGCCTAAGGCATGGGGTACAACTAGTGACACGGGCCATGTGGCTGGTCATGGGGTGAGTACAAGAGAGAAATAGTGGGTGTTTGGAGGAATTTTTCTTGCTAAGTGTTGTGCCAAGCCCTTCACCATGACCCGTGGCATGGGGCATGACCCGTGGTCCTTGGAGTGGATCCTAGGTAACATTTTTCAGCACCAAGTATGGTACCCCGAGCCTCCATACGGGTCGTGAGGCTCCACACGACCCGTGGAAGCTTTTGTGGTCATGACATGACGTCTTGTTCTAATCAATTTCCAACTTCAAGGTTTGGACTAAGTACCTTGTCACGGGCACTCCACATGACTAGTGGAGTTCAACACGACCCGTGGGACCTTTCGTGGAGCAGCACTTTGCCAAAATTTCCATTCGTTCACTAATAGCACTTTCGTAAATGCTAATTACTTTAATGCCCTTTTTAGACTTCCAATGTTATCTTAACATTCCTAAAAGACCTAAATAATGTTCCAAAGGATAAAACTCACTACTCTCATCTCAAACCCACTCCCGAATCCTCTCAAGAGGCTCCATTAAGCTCCAATTCAATTTCAAGGAAACTCAAGAACAAGTTTGGATTCCAAGACCCATTTCCAAGCTTTCATTCTTCCCAAACTCAATTCTAAGGAACTCAAGGTCTGAGGTATGTGGGTCGATCCTTGATTTCATTTCAATCAAGGAGACCCAAAAGTATTTTTAAGGAATCTCATGGATTTCTAGTTTACTTTAAATTAGGGTTTTGAAAGTATGAATCATAAAATTCTAACTATGCACGGGTAGTGTTTATTTGATGATTTTAATGTGATTTAAACTATTACATGAGGATTTTCTTTGCGGTTTATAGAATTTCAAGTATGAATATCCCCTTTAAGACTTCTAAATGCATGGTTGATTACCTATGAATTTAAATGTGGATTTACTTATGTTTTCGATAGAATTTCATATTATATTGTTGATTTTAAATTGAATCCTAATTGCCTATGTCTTTCTCTCATTGTCCATAATATATGCATTCATTTACATGGATTATTTTGAGATATTATGTTATGGGTTAATCCCAATCATGTTCTATGATATGAGTTTTGATAAAATGTTGGTTATGGCAATATTGCCATCACATATATCTCTTTGATTTTGGCTCTTTGAGCATTTTGGGTGCTTGCACCATTTTGTATATGAATGGGCTATTTTTATGCATGAGTATAAAGACTATGAAATTATATTTTGGCCTTTAAGCCTAAGAATGCATTGAAATGATTTCAAAAGTGATTTACGTCTTTTGAAAGTATATGTGTGTATATATATATATATATGTATGTATACGCATATTTATTCTTATGGGATGACGACTTAGCACTGATAGATTGGGGGCGTTAGGGCTATCCCCAAGGGCCCTTTCCCTTTCTTTGAACTATGTGCCTAGCATAGGTTTCTGATTCGAAAAGTGATTTGTCCCGTAAGGAGAATAAATGATTTGATTTGTGATTTTGTGAAAAACCCATTCGAAGAGGGAGTTGTCCCGTAAAGAAGGTTACTTCATACGAAGAGGGAGTTTTCCCGCAAGGTGAAGTATGGTCTACCCTTGGCAAGTAGATCACCTTTTTACCGATTACTGATGTTACCATGTAGGAATCGGAGTCCCTATTGATTCTCTTCGTGGCTAGACAGATTGTTCAAGTTAGTTTTTGGTGAGTCCTCATGTCCGAGGATAATATCTATCTTCTTTCATGCTTTTGTTCAGACTACATCTTGTATATTTTGGAATACTTATGACTATGAGGGTGAGCCCAGTTGTTTGTCTTGGCCTCCACTAAGTTCTATGTCTAGAGTTGTTGTTGGACAAGTTATGTATTACACTTGAGCTTTAACTCATTTATGTTATTCAAGTGTTTAACTCTTTACCTTAGACCGAATTTCCCTTTTTTATGCTTATCTCTTATTGTTATTTTAATTGCTTCCGCGACCAAGGTGTGTAATGATATGCTATGAGGCTTGTTTGGGGTTCCTTCGGGTCCCCCATTCGCCGGTCACATCTAGGCCCTAGATTTGGGGTGTGACACTTATGGGTATGAATATCTTTTAGATATGGATATTATGGATTGTTATGAGGATTATGATATATATGTATGTTTGATGTGGAAATGTGGAAGATCCGAAGTCCTAAATTGTTCCCATAGAGTGAGTCATACTTATCAGCCCCTTAGTCTTTATGTACTACGTGTTATATGAATCTATGTTAATCCCTTTCCCTATGATATCCCCATAGCGTGAGTCCTACTTTCCCGTTCCTTAGAACTATGTGTTTACTTTTTAAATACGCTTCCGAATCAATGATGTGAATTTAGACACTTTGAGGCTTGTTTAGGGAATCTTGGGTTACCATTCATCATGTCACTCATAGACCCTAGGTTCGGGTCGTGACACGCTAGAAATTCCTTTGTTGTAATTTTTAGAGGTTCCATGAATATTTTGAGTTTTCAAATCTGAAACTAGTTTTATTGATCTTTCTCGGGTTCGAGACCAAGGAGGTTCCGAATTCAGATTCGAACGGTTTCATTGTGTCCTGAACATCATTTTTGGTAGTGTTCCATGTTTGGATTTGGTTCATGGGGTTCTGAAAGAATTCTCGAGGGTCCTATTTACATTTCATTGGTTGTGTTATTGTTGCTGCTTATCTGTTCTGGTGTATTTACCCCTTACCCTCCGCGATCACACCTTCTTCTCCATGTTTGCGGAGGTCAGTGTGATTATACCTCCGTGTTCACTGAAGAAGGGCCTGCGTTCGGGGAGCTGTGGCACCATAGCCTTTGAATTTGTGGATGCCCTGTCCACGTTCATGGAGTGTTAAGTCACCTGGGCCTCCGTGTTCGCAGAGCATTCTAAAAAGTAGCCTGTTTCAAAAGACATGATTTAAACACTTTCCACCATTTTTGACATTCCAAGCTACGTTCTAGAGGGGATTTT
>DF365587.1:0-12078 GCA_000787875.1 Solanum virginianum
AGTCACCTTAATCTGCATTCAGTGGGCTCGATTTCTGTTCTTACATAATATTCAGATACTGTTCCTATTTTTTTTGGTAATACAGATTATTAACAGGTAAAAAATCAAAATTTGGGAATAAGGCTTGAATCTTTCTTTTCTGTGGATTACAATTTCCCACTTATTGTTGAGAAAATCTAACTATACTTCAGTCCTAAAAGTGCATTGTGATTGTTAAAAATATGCAAACAAATAATTACAGTAGATGATTTCATTCTCTGTTATGGTGATTCTGAATTTGTCTTGATGTACTCTATTCTTATATGAACAATATTGTATCCAGAAAGAAGACCAGAAGAAATTAGATTATTGCAGATGAAATTCACTTTCTCTCCCTGATTCCCATTGAAAAATGCAAACTAACTCAATGTTTTTATAAAATTTCTAATAGACCACTAACCTATAGTTCAGTTCAACTTTCGGAAATTTAAGAACGTGTTGATTAAACAGGTATGCATGTTTAGTTGCGGAGGCATCAAGTGACACTGAACAAGATCTTGTAGGAGTTATTGATGCTACAGTGCATAGAGATGTCGAAGTTCTTCAGTACCTTCCAGGAGCAACAGAATATATCTATATTTCTGAGATCGCTGTATTGAAAAAATTCAGGTCCAAAATTCAATGCTTGTCCATTAAAGTGAATTGATGCTTTCTTTGATATAGTGCTTATCTTCGGTTATTAAAAATTGTCAAGGAAACATATTAAACAGATATGAGAATGTAACTAACAATCCAACATGAATAACTCTTTCTACTACTACTTCATAATATACACCCTTTTGTACAATTGTGACTGAAAAGAAAAATCCCATTCCTGTATCACATATTTTCAACCAAACACTGGCAAGATGATTCAATAAATAAAGTTGTTCATAAAATATTATGTGTCATATCGGATACTTGCAAACATTGATGGTGATCCTATATTAAATGAATATCTTTTGTTGTCAAATGGTATATGATTTGACATACTAAAATGTTGATCAACTGTAGGAGGCAGAAAGTCACAACCACTTTGCTTAAGGCCTGTGATGTTCTTGCAAGCTATTGGAGTTTTGAGTACCTAGTCCTGAGGGCTTATGAGGATGATTTTGGTGCTCGTCAATTGTATACAAATGCGGGTTATATAGTAGTTTCAGGTGATGCTCCGCAGAAGACATGGATTGGTCGAAGAAGACGAGTTCTTATGATTAAAAGGGTCTAACATGAATCAACTTACGACCATTGATCTTCAGGAAAGAGTGTTTCATGAATCTTGTGAATATTTCCTTTATCTTCCGAGCTGCACAACTGACTACTTTGTTGTTCTATTCTCATATCAAGTGTATTTTCCAAGTCTCAAATTTCAATCTCCCTAAGAAGGAGCTTTCCGACCATTTCTTGTCCTTCTGCAGCTGATGTATGCGTATCAGTACATACATGTTCCATTTTTTTCTTATTAGATAGAATTCATGTATTCGAGGTTGCTTGTCTAGTTTTAATAAATATGAGACAAGTGGTATAGGATATTAACTAAAAGACTATTATTACTTTAGCCCATCAACTAAAGTAGTTATTTAAAATTTCTCCTTTGATTATCGAATAGTCCAAAATACCTATTAAAAATTTCACGGGATGAGTTTTTTTATAGAATAAGAAACTCTAATACTAAAAACGATGTAATGGGTCATTACAGGAATATACTTTCTCTTTATTTTTAGTTATTATATTGCGCTTTTTGAATTTGACGAAATTTTAAATTTAAATTAGATTATATTAATTTGATATTTTAAAATAAAAACTTAGATATTTAAAAGCTATAGAAAAGTACTATAAATTATTTTATTTTTTAAAATATGATGAAAAAAATACATTTTCAAATGCTAGTTTATACTATATTAAAAGTGTGAAGGTCCTTAATAATGTTGTTTGAACTTTTTGTCCTTCATTGAAAGACTTCACTTTAGACACAATCGTCTTTTCACTATTATTTTTAATTATTATATCATTATTTTAATAATACTTAATATTAAATATAATAAAAATTAAATAGAGAAGATTTTCTTATTATAATTAAATTCATATATAAAGAATCTTTTTCTAACTAGAATTGACT
Source organism: Solanum virginianum (assembly GCA_000787875.1). NCBI lineage: Eukaryota > Viridiplantae > Streptophyta > Magnoliopsida > Solanales > Solanaceae > Solanum > Solanum virginianum. The sequence goes on from DF365587.1 coordinate 2,135, forward strand.
TGATCTAAAAAAAGAAAAATAAAAAACTTCCAATGTATTAAAAAACTACTAGCATATCTATATTATAAACAATTGGATTGATTTTTTTTCATCTTTGTTCTATTACAATTTGGTCAGATCTAGTATGGATCGTACATGGACGGTAGTTGGAGTCGGCGGCTCTCCACTAAACTGCATCAAACTAATCATATATATTTAATTTTTATTTACACGAATATTGTATTTAATTTTCTCATCTTTGTTCTATCACAATAGACTAAATTATTGGATCAAACTAATAATATTTATTTAATTTTATTTACATGAATATTATCTATATCTAATGGCAACTATCATTTATATATAATTTTTAAATTGACATCTTTTCAGCTTTATACAATTTGATACCAGATTAAGCCAGGATCTGGGGGCTGGCGGTAGTCCACTCGGCTATCCAGACTCTGAGTTATTAAAGTACCCTTAAACTCGCAAGTCATGCGGTAGTCCGCGTAGCCAAGCAAGGATAAAACTTTAATATTTAAGAGTTGTCAAGGCTTAATGGCTGTATGGAATATTTTATCTTTTACCCAAGCAAGGGACCTGTCAGAGCTTGATACTACTAAGGTTGAGCCCATGTGTTTAGCAGTTCTAACTGTGAACGAGACACCCCACTTAATACCAACTTAAAACAAAAGGTTTAAGAACACAGCTCGCTAAACGTAGTCACTAAGACAAAGCCAACCTAGTAGTGCCAAGATCGACCGTATCACCATCTTGGAACAAAGCCAAGAATTATCGTTTAAGACAAAGCCACGATAATTCTTTAATATTAAAATTGAGTCTAGATAATCATAGCAGTCATAAGATAGCGGTTAGGTACTCAACATAGATATAAACTAACTTAGCCAAACATAGTCACGGCTGGACTAGGAGCAAATATTAAATATGAAAGTCAGAATAGGGAGGTCGAAACAGTACCTGGTTGGTCGAAGCCTTGTCGAAAAAAGTAATATTTTATTGCTGTTGAACTATTACAAATCGTACAAACCGGAAAGCACTATACAAGCTGAGAATTCTAGAGAGAAGGAAGAGAACAAAAGAAGAGAGACAAAACTAAAAACTCAATGCCTAAAACTGAAACACAAAAGCTTATTTATAGAAGGAGAAAGTAATCTATGCACAGTATAACTGGGTCCCGTATCTGGGTCCTATGTACAGTGGTGAACAGTATATCTCCTGTAATTGCGAGGTAGGCGTATTATCTTTTCCCGTGTTCCTTGTCATGCATGTCTTTACAAAACCTTTCAATATCAGCAAGTTCATTGTCATCAAGTTGATCCCTGCTACTGGGAAGGGACTGAGCATCCTCCATGTATTCATTAATGCTACCTGTAGAAGAGGTACTGCCCTTTTCAAAGATTCCAATTGAGTCGAGCAGGTTGTGTTTAACTTGTTCCATGTATTTGTTTATTAAGTCCAGCTTATCTGCTTCCTGATCCTGTAGAGAAATCCTTCTAGCTACTCCTTTAACAGATGTATCTATCAGGGGGGCAGTCATTGATTCGTAAGTGGTGGTAGTGGATTTTATTTGGTCCACTAAGTCTTGTCCATAAGGCTTTTTGTTGAAGGGATCAATTTTTATCAATTTGTCCTAGAAATTATTGAAGAAAGTACGGTATAAGCAGGGTATTTTTTCGTTGGTATAACCAAACTCGGGAACCCACTTGTGGATCCAAGGGATAGAGAATTCTATAAAGAAATAGATCTGGAAAAGATTTTCTGGAAATGGGATATGATCCACCTAGTATAACTCGGTAAATTTAGGAGAAACCTTTGCCCAATTTTTATATAATTGAACAAAATGGTCAGGAAGAATTCTTGTAGTCAGACCCTGGTATGACCACCAATCCAGAAACCAATTTGGTAACTTTTCTTTAAAGACATTCGAACACACCTTTATAAACCATATGTGCTTATACCGCATATTGTTATAGTATAACACATTTTCAAAGGCATCGATATAATCCCAATAAGTACAATTTATTTTTGATTGATTAAGAAGAATGGGTCTTTCGTCATGGTGTGAACACCCCAATCTTTCATAGGTATAACCTGTTTAATTATCATTTTCGAGAAGTTATAAACTGTCTCGTCGGTGTTATAGCCTTGAAAATGATTGAATTCAACACTTCCGGTGGTTATCAATAAGCTTTCATAATATGATCGAATTTTGTATGACTTATCCGGAAAAATAAATTTGTTATCAAGTACCTTTGGAGTATCCTCCATGGCTCATGTTGCCTCTGAATCTCAGAGTTCTCGACAAAGAAGACTATCTTCTTTTTATCAGGCTTTTCATAGTTCTTGATATCATCATGATGGTCTAAGATGGCAACTGTAGCAAATGTATTACTTTGCTTTTCTTTCTGGGCTTTCAAATAGGCTTGCAACTGTCCGTATAACGGGCTATCTTCTGGAATATCTTCCAAGTGTACTGATGGAGAGACTGAAGATGAAGAGGCTTCGCCTATAAAAGATGAGGAAGCTTCACCTCTAGAGATGGGGGAGCTTATCAAACTCCTTCCTCCTAACCGTATCACTAGCCGTATCCCCGAGGTGCTTACCGATGATGAAGATCCATATAATGATTCTCGAGACTAGATGATCTTCCTGTTATTTTTGCTTTCCCTCGATTATCGCATCCTCCAAGACCGCCAGGGGTCCAAGATGGAAAATCATCCATTCTACACATACGACAAATGTTAGAGTTTGGATTTTTAATCAATCCACTCGTCATTATCCTCATCATATAAATGTGCATATAAATTCGCAGGTCAGTCCAGATTATTTTCCTAAATTGTAATAATAAGACAACAGATGATATCTTTTTTCAAATCTTCACATAGAGGGGCCAATGCTTGTAGAATAGCATAGACAGTTTAATCATCAAGGAAGTTTATAAAGGCATTCATTGTATGTATATCCCTAGATAAAAAGTCAGGAAGAGAATTATCAATTCCCTTTTTATATTGTATCTCAAAATCAAAAGGGGCTAGTTGAGCTTGCCATCTTGCAAACATCATTTTTGAGGCATCGTGTTTAAAATCTTTATCAAATATATATTTAATAGATTGCGCATAAGTTTTTATTATGAAATTTTGGTTATATGTGTTTAAAGTCTTTATCAAACATATATTTAACCAATTGAGCGTCAGTTTTTATCAAAAAATTTTGGTTATACAAATATTCTTGGAATTTTAAAACACACTTAACAATAGTTAACATTTCATGGGCCACAGTAGCATACTTTTTCTGGGCTTCAGTCCATTTACCTGAGTGAAATCGTATCAAATATTCACGTTTATCACGAGAATTAATCTATTTTAAGATTCCACCAAAATCAATATTAGAGGCATTGATTTCGACAATCTTTTACCAATTAGGATTAGCCAAAGTTAGATAGGGAAGAGCTTTAACTCTTTGTTTAACCTGTTGAACAAAGGTGGTGTGTCTATCAGTCCAAGCTCCTTTATAGTCCTTTTTAAGCCTATCATATAATGGGGCTAAGTCACGAGACAGGTTCTTATAAAAAGGAGAAATATAATTTAAGCTACCCAAAAACCTTTGAAGCTGAGTTCTGTCAGTTATAACATTAGGAAATTTTGAAGCAAAATCAATGGCTCGTTGAATAGGAGTAATTTTTTCTTGGCAAATATTATGGCCCAAAAATCTTACCTCAGTCTTAAACAAACTCATCTTGGGTTTCGATATTACCAAACCATTTTGAATTACAATTTTCTTGAAAATATCCAAATGTTTAACATGTAACTCAAATGTCTTAGAGAATACTAAAATATCATCTATGTAAATAATAATGAAGTCCATATAAGGATTAAAAATATCATTCATTATTTTCTGAAATTCAAAAGGGGCATTTTTTAAACCGAAAAGCATGACATTCCACTCACATTGTCCAAATGAGACGTTAAAAGCAGTTCTATAAGTATGCTCTTTAAAAATCTGTATTTGTCAATATCCTGATTTTAAATCAAATTTTGAAAATATATTGGGATCATATAATCTTGAGAGTAAATCCTTTTTGTTGGGAATGAGATACCTAATCCATTTTAAATACTTATTTAAGGGTTTATAGTTTATTACTAATCTAGGGACTCCTCGTTCTTCTTCAGCTGCATTATTAACATAAAAAGCAGTACAAGACCAAGGAGATTTAGAATGTTTTATCAAACCCTTTTGCAAAAGATTATCAATCTATTGCAGAATTCAATAAGTTCAGCATTCATTTGACAAGGATGAGATTTGGTAGGAATATTATCATCAAAGAAATTATCTTCATAGGGAAGAGAAACAATATGCTTTTTCCTATTCCAAAAAGCACTATGGTGGTCGGCACAAATATCAACAGTCATTTGTTCAGAAATTAATTTAATTTTTTCTTGCACTTTAGTAGATTTCATTATATCAGTAATGTTTACACTAAATATCTCAAGTTGTAAGGACTTAACATGCTTTTCTTTCATATCAACTAAAGCATTTATATCATGAGTAATAGGTTTAGTAATAAACGAAAATGAGATTTCTCTGCTATTATAACTAGCTTTAAAATCATTTTCGTCAAGCCATGTATAAGGGTAAAGAGCAGTGGTAAAAGAAATACCAAATATATTTGGAGGGTATAAATGATTTTTTACTAAAAAGAAAAAATATGGTATGCACACTTTATCCTGACATATGTGAGAGTTAGCAAGTTTATACTCTATATCAAGAGCATCACCAGAGGCAGATCGAACTATATGAGTAGTTTTTTTGAAAATATCTTGAAGGAACTAATCCTTCTTGAATGCAACTAACATCTGCACCACTATCAATCATAACAACATCAGTTATTAAAAATTAATTATCAATCAAAATTGTACATTTAATGTACCACTTTTGTGCAGTAATAACTTGCATAAGACCAAGAAAAGAATCATTCCTTTTATCAAGAGTTTTTAGAAAATCAGGGTTATCAATAGCAATACCTTTCCCTTTATCATTTTATTTTTTGGAAGAAACGTCGTCTTCGAGTTGGGAAAGTCTTTGGTCATTTAAAATCTGATTTTGTCTAAGGGATTTAATCTCCTTTTTCAGGTTTTCAACTTCTATTTTTAAATCATCTAAAGTAGTTTCCCTATTACCTTCAGCACGTCTTTCCATTTGTCGATAGACTTCTGTGATGGTATAGGGCTGATTATATTCAAAAATATCCCTTTGATTAAAATTATTTTTAGAAGTAGAAGATCTTGACTCTAAATTAGTAGCTATTTTTAAAATTTTATCACGAAGTTTTTTCATTTGTGATATCCTTTAGAAGTTCTATAATATTATCAGAAGTAATAGTACTCATATTCAAATCTTCAAACTGAGATTGCAATTTATAAACTGCATCATCACAAGTACAGGTATCACCTTCACAATTGAGACAATCAATTTCATTTTTATTTTCATTATCAGAAAATTCAAGTAAATCAATTTCTTCAGAATCAGACTCGGTTTCAGAAATATAATCTGACTCAGAACCAGAGGTGTATAACAAACCATAAATTTGATCATGCATAGAATCATCAAGATTTAAAGATTTAAGCTTTTCAAGCTTACAATTAGGGGCAATATGACCAAACTTATCACACCTATAATACTTAATCTTAGCTAGGTCTCTCTTAGATCTATTCTTCGCAAATCTAGTTGATTTACGATGAGCCTTCCTAGCATCTCTTTCTTCCTTAGACCTATATCTAGATCTCCATTTCCTATAAGGTCGGTCGAAAAATTCCTTACTCCTATGGTATTTGGGTTTCTTTTTCCTATAAGGAAAAGGTTCTTTCATCCCGAACTGAGCACAGAAATCACCTAATTGAGCTCTTTCTTTCATTTGCTCTATCTTAATCTGCCTGGATAACTTAAGGTCGTTACAAAGATTTAACCCTTCCTGAGTGCAGATTTCTATCATTTTCCCATAGGTGAAAGTCTCTCATTTAATTATGTTGGAAGATCCTCGCATAGCTTTTCTAACTCTTTCAGCGAAAAGAGGAGGAAGACCATCTATAAATCTCTGCTTCCAGAACCCATATTGTTCCATAACTCTACTTAAAAAGGCGTCTTTATACCACCTAAATTTTCCTAGATATTTACATCTAAGCCCATTTAATAGTGTTCTAATGGTCTCATATTGATTGGTAAATCTACCACTAAAATGTTCTAAAATGCAGGTGACTAAGGTATACACAGCATTCTGCCTATTAACAGCTAAAGCGAAGCCTAAGTTATCAACAACAGCTTCTGGTTCTACCGCATTAATAATGTCGGCACGTTGTTCTAATTTGAGAAAGTTATCCCACCATCCATGAAGTTGCCCTGTAAAACCCGCAGCTATCATCCTAGCCATACTATTATCACTATTTCCATTAGTACCAGTATTTTTGGCAATAGTAGCATACATCAACATACGATAAACAAGAATTGTTAATTGATGATCTGTCAAACCATCAAGATTTCATTCATAAATTTCAGAACCACTATAAGAAGTATTAGTCAAATTTCAATCACGTTCTTTCACTAAGACATCTTGAGGAGTTGGAGCGGATAATAATAAGTTTGCATACGTGGTATATTGTCGTATTTTTATCTTTTCATCGAACCCTTTAACTTATTAAGTTCTGAAAACATATGATTTTTAACGCTTTGAAAATCTGGTGCTTGCTCAATTTTATCAGCAAAATCATTTGACAAAATCATAACAACATCAGTTATTAAAAATTAATTATCAATCAAAATTGTACATTTAATGTACCACTTTTGTGCAGTAATAACTTGCATAAGACCAAGAAAAGAATCTTTTCAAAGATTTGTTCAAAATCATCAACATTAAAAGCAGGAATTTGAAATCTAAACTCTTGGATGTAAGGAGGAGGCTGAATATTAGCTTTTATCGTTGGTATTTCCTTTTGAGTTTCTGAAGTGGACGCCTCAGTAAAGGAGACAATGACTTTGCTAGTATTGAAAGGTTTTGTATTAAATTGACATCTTTTCAGCTTTATACAATTTAAATTATCAACACATCTAAATCTAAGGTAAACGTAAGCAACAAAACATAGTACGTAGATTACAAATTTTCTTGGAAAGGATCCAAAAAAAAATTAATTAGCTATAAGATAATATCTACAGAGAAAAACTTTGCCAACGATTCATCATATAGCCACTATATCTGTTGACACCGAATTTTTATCCTCCACATCACAAATTACTCGATTTATTTAATTTTAATATTTTTGAAATAATGGTTTATTTTATTAAAAATAAAAAGAATTGAAATTGATCCATGCGTGGGGGCCACGCGCCCCCAAATCCTTTTCTCGCACTCACTCTCTCTCTCTCCTGGCCATTATCTTCTTCTTCAATTTGAAGAAAACCAAAACCCAGCAACCAGGAAACAAATCTCCCCAAATCCTTTCCTCTTTTCCTCTTCTTCTTCTCTTCTTCAAAGCCAGAACCAGAACAACCAGAAAACCAGACAATCAAGAACCAAAGCCAACGTTCTTGTCCCCTTTCTCCTCAAACTTGCGACCCATACCTGACAACCCTTAACGATCGACATCGACCCCGAAAACCTGAAAAAGTTATGGCGCTTCGTGCGGTGTCGTCGAAAACCTCACCCACGCATAGCATCGAGCCCCGTTCTTCCTATTTACTCCTTTATTTCTCCATTTCAAACCCTAATCGAGGGCTATAAATGAAGTTGGTTCTATTCTTCAAAAGGGGATAGAGACAGCGGCGGATCAGATTTGGGAAAACCCCAAAAACTTATTCAATTTTTTTCATAGCCATTGTTAAACTCCCAAAGCTCAATATAGTTCAGAGATCGTCGAATTGATCTTCTATAAACTCGTTTAGTTTTAAACCCCTTTTGAAATCAAAGATTTTTTGTCAAAGAAGGTGTAGACAAAACTCGTGGTGGTTGAGAGATTTCTTCAAGCTCTCTGTCCCAGTTTCTGCCCTCCAAAAGGTAATATTCCTAATCCTGTCTGTGTTTTTTTGTCCAAACAGACGTGTGTAATAATGAACAGATTTTTCTAGTTGTGTTAATTTTTAGTTATGTTCACCTCTGCTTGGAGTTGTTGTAGCGAGATTACTTAATGTCCCAATTTGTTGCTGTTAATCGAATGCCGGATTGAGCTTTAGTTTTAGTTACTATTTCAAATCTTATTACATCTCAGTTGGTTTTCAAACTTTAGTATCTTGGACAGTGGCCTACCATGTTGTTTTAGTTCTTTCTATTCGCATTTGCTTTTCACAAACTGCCTAATTGATCTCCAAATCTAGCTAATGGTTAATTGATATCAGGACACTACTAATTTAATGTATGCTTTAACACAAATTTTTAATTCTATATATTAATGGTTGATTGATATCAGGACACTACTGATTTAATGTATGCTTTAACTCAAGTTTTTAATTCTATATTTACTTAAATCTTTCATTAACACAAACCTGTTTCACTATTTGGTTTAGATGTCATTATGCTCGAGACTGGTCAGTTTGGTTTTTGTTGTTTTAGCTGATTTTGAGATTCAAGGTTTAAATCAGCCTTTAGGATCAGCTGATTCAAAGTTTTAAATCAACCTTGTTATGCTCCGTTTTCAATTTTGAAAATGATTGTTACTGATCTAGTTATTCTTCCTCATCTATCCTTGAATTTCTTGCGATTTTCTCTGGTTTTACTCGTCTTAAATGACTGAAATTTGTTAAATCATAGGAGATGGTGGCTTGAAAACATGAATCTGTCTCACATGTTCACTATGTATTGACTTGAATATTGTTATAATTCTTATGTTTGGTTTCCATTAGATATGATTAAGAAGCTTGATTCCTTTACTAAGATTTAAGTGCTTAGATCTGCTCCTGGTTTGATTCTCATGTCCACTGGCTACTAATTTTTTTAATCTAAGTGTTTAGGTTTCCTTCGTTACAACTATTTTTATCATTAATTTCTTGTAATGCTTGTCTTTGGTTTAGTTTAAATCTGTCCAAACTTTCTATTTACAAGCTTTTACTTGAAAATCTACTCGAGATTATCATATAGTTATTTTAGAATCTGGAAATGGTCTAAGTTTGGTTAGCTTGTTTAGCACAACGATCGATATGGTTTTCGTCTGATATAAGCTTAAGAAAGTATGTGTACAAGTATTACCACCAAAAGAAGGTTATATATGTTGGATATACGCTGATATACAATTGATGTATATAACAATGTCAAAATGGGTCAAAAGCCAGAATATAAAGCAGCAGCAGCCTTTGATAGAAATAGGCGAAAGCGAAAGGCTCAAAACTCTCTTCTTTTACTTTATTTATGCATCTTACTTGTATTTATGTGAATACTAACACTTATTGTTTTATTTTGAATCTAATTAAATTTCCCAACATGTTTGCCATTTATGTTAATCTCCATTTTTATGTTTTTTTTTTAGCATTAGGATTATTTCTATAAAGTGAAAAACTCGTCACAAAAATAGGTTAAGTTAAGTCAATATTTTGAAAGTTAAGTCAACATTTTCAAATTTAATCAATTCTTTCAAATCCAGTCAATTATTTTAAAATTCAGTCAATTATTATAAATTCAGTCAATTATTATAAATTCAGTCAACTCTTTCAAATCCAGTCAATTATTTCAAATCTAGTCAATTATTTCAAGTCCAGTCAACTCTTTTAAACTAAGTCAACTATTTTAAATTCAGTCAACGTTTTCAAATCGAGTCAAATATTTTCAAAAGTTAGTCAAACTCCCTAATCATCGGTCAACCGCATGTTAGCGGTCATCTTGAGTGATTAAGTTCTTCTCAAGGTGGAAATTGAACCCTTACCCATTTTCTCTAAAATTTTAAAGCTTTTCTGTTAGGTTTTAAATTTTA
>DF365587.1:13976-24547 GCA_000787875.1 Solanum virginianum
GCGGCCATTTTGAGTGATTAATTTCTTCTCAAAATAGAAATTGAACTCTTACCCATTTTCTCTAAAATTTTGAAATTTTTCTGTTAGGTTTTAAAATTTAATTTTGATTTCCTAATTCTCCTTAAAATTAAGTGGCGACTCTCTTTCCTTAAATTTTTGGGAATTCGGTCTGTGCTTAAATCAATTGAGTATTAGATTGAATTTTTGAAAAGTCGGGGAATTCGATCTGTACTTAAATCAATTGAGTATTAGAATCTCGTTTCTGAAAAAAGTCGGTCATTTTTCAGGTTAACAGAAATGGCGACCCCGCTGGGGACTTAATTAGGTTCTAACTATCAGATTAGATTATTTGACTAATTATTTGATTTGTATATTGCCTTACTTGCTTTATTTTGTTTAAATTTGATATTAAACTGTCAATTGCATTTCATGGCATTTCCTATTGCATCTCATGTATTTGGGAGGATGGTTTTGCGATCCCGCAGTCGAATCCCTAAATATTTAACCCTTCAGGTTATCCGCTTGGGTTCCCGATCTATTCAAAAGCCACTCTTAGATACCTAAAATAGGGCGAAGCCAAAATCCTATTTCTAAGCATTGGCCTAAGACGACCCAACACGTAAGGCGTGTTGGGCCCATTAGTAAGACCACCTTGAGTCCAAAGTGGCCTCCAGCCCAAATAGACGATCATGCTTATATGTTTATATATGAAGGATGTATATGTTGTTTGGCGAACCTTTGTCCCTTAGGGTCGTGAGTTCATTTTAATCAGAAGAAGGTTGTTTACAAGACATTACAAAGACGTTCAGAGTTGACGAGAAATTCAACGAGAAGAAATCTCTCACGAAGGTTTAGTTTAGGACTATTCGCCTGCGTGAAATTGATTTTTGTATCCATTCCTTTCCCAAATTATGTATCTCATTAAGTTTATTCATAAAGATTGTATAAATATTTTGGGACAATGGAACGTTTAAATCTGCGTATACATCCTTCAAATCGTTAGGGCCTACTCTTGGCACAAAAGGGTCACATATCTGTTTAGGACACGATTTTAGAAAAATATTTTCTTTCTCATCATCCTCTCTTACAAAGGAATCATCACACTTTTTCATCCTCTCTTGCAAAGGAATAATCAATTTCAAAATCTTGAATAGGCAACATTTCGCCTATTTTAGTCATTTTCCTATCTTCAAGGGTTTACATGTCTTCAAACAATACAATTATTATGTGTTTGTTTTTCTATGTGATAGTTTGCATTATATAGTACGAATAAGGACTAACACATTTGCCTTTTGAGTTATTTTTCTTTCGATAGGTAATTTAGAATTGATCTGTGTTGATAAAGCTGGCTGATCATCCATATTTCTCTAGATTGAAAGCACCTAGAGATTCCTCCCCTAACCAACACCAGAGGAAAGGAAAAATGACAGACCACAATGATGATGCAAGCTTGACCAAAATTACTGTAGCAGATACCACTATCATGCAACAAAACGAATTGATTGCATAGCTGATGCAACAGATAGTTGATATGAAGACGGAAATGAAAAGAACTCAGGAGCTAGCAAATTTGGCCATCACTACTAATCTTCCATGGCCAGACCACGAAAGGTCTCCAGTTCATTTTCCTTCTCCTGATCCACCTGTCCCTATCTCCACAAATCCACCAATCGTCCCTATTCAAGCTTCTCCTGTCGTCGACTTAACTACCTCAAATGTAGGTCCTTCTAACATTTTTTCCCAAAATCTGCATAACGCTCAAGCCGGCAGTTCTTCTCATATTGCTCACACTATCCAACCCCAAGCAATTCCTCCAAAAAGCCATTTCCCAGACCAATACAACCTACCTTCCACCCAAACTGCGCCCCCTAAAATTCCAAAAAAAATGAAGCGTTGCTGATACGGCTTTTCAGTCGGAGTTTAAGCGGAGAGGCCCTGGAATGGTTTACCTCCCAAGAAACTAACCAATGGGCCAATTGGAGTGCCATGGCAAATGACTTTGTTGAAAATATTGCTTACAATGTCGAGATCATACCGGATCGTTACTCATTAGAGAGGATTAAGCAAAAGTCAACCGAAAGCTACCAAGAATATGCTTACAGATGGAGAAAGAATACTGCCAGAGTACGACCTCCTATGACTGAAAAGGAGATTATTGAAGTGTTTGTACGTTCTCAGGAGCCGAAATTTTACGAAAGGATAATGCTGCTTGTTGGAGTAAAATTCGCAGACATTGTTAAATATGGTGAGAATATCGAGGATAGGCTCAAAACGGGCAAGATCACCCGCATATCAAATTCAGTTGGGATGCCTGAGATGTTTGGAAAGAGGAAAGAAGATGTGTCAGTTGTCTCCGACATACAAGGCAAAAGGAGAACCCATAGCAACCATCCCAGAAAAAACATATCCCCTCAAATCCATTCTCAACCTACCCCAAGATCATTCCCTGTGTTTCATGCTCAACCAGGATATCACCATTCGCCCGCAAACTAGCAGACCCATCCTCCTCATTATCACTCCCCGCAATATCTAAACACAATCCCAAATCTTCCCCGTCGAAACCATCCAAATTACCAACAAATGCCTCCTACTCCATAAAATAACTATAACCCTCTTCACCCGAATTCAAATAAGAAAACCTCTAGGGTGTTCACTCCACTTGTTGAAAGCCGAATGAAGTTATTTGAAGGGTTGTCAGCTGCAGGATTGATTCAGCCTGCCCCTCCGAGAGCAATGGATGTTAATTCTCATTTCTTCAGGGGTGATCAGACTTGCGCTTACCACTCTAACAGCGTTGGACATGACACTGAAGATTGTATAAGTCTGAAGAACAAAATCCAGGACTTAATTGATCGCGACATAGTTGTTCTTTGGATTGTCGCCCCTAATGTTAACGAGAATCCTTTGCGCAAAATTCAGGACTTAATTGATCGCGACATAGTTGTTCTTCGGACTGTCGCCCCTAATGTCAATGAGAATCCTTTGCCTGATCATGGGAGAAACACTACTGGTATGATTGAAAGAGAAGAAGGTTGGTATACAGCTGAGAATGGCACCCCTAAATATCATTAGGGATAAGATTTTACACAACTAGAACAGTAAACGCTACCGATGATGACTGCACGTTGAAGCCACCATAATTCGTTAGGACGTGTTTGGATTAACACATCACCCCTCACCATTTGACGATCAACTCATATGCTATCAAGAGATGCTATGTCTAGAGACTCAGAGTGTTCTTTTCCTGTAATCGCACAATTTGCTTGTAACCATTTCTATTATTTTAATGAACTATGTTTGACCTGAATTCTCGAGAATGAGGTACGTAGGCGGCCTATGTCGGCCTCGGTCATCCCATTATCCCCATTATTATTCTTCGTTGAACTACGTCTGACCTGAATTCTCAAGAATGAGATACGTAGGCGACCTATGTCGGCCTCGGTTCCTGAACTATGTTTGACCTGAATTCTCAAGAATGAGATACGTAGGCGGCCTATGTCAGCCTCGGTCATTTTCTTATTTAAAATTTTTCATTTTTCTCTACCCCCGAGGGGGAACTACGTTTGCCCTGATTCCTGCTCCAACGGGATACGTAGGCACCACAGCGACTCGGTCATACTCCCAGAAAGGAAACTGAGACAGAATTTTTTAGAGGAATTCAAAAATTCTAAACAAGAAATTCATCTTCAACCAATCGAAGTTCAGAACCTGATGAAACTTCAACTGGGACAGAATTTTGAGAAAGATCTCAAAATTTCTCAAGGTGCTTCTGACAAGCTGTCAAACCCTGACAATATCTAAATTGGGACAGAAATTTTGAGGTTGCCCTCAAAATTTCTTTACAAATATGAAAATTGGCTTAAGGATTCTCAACTTGATCAGAAATTCAAAGACAACTGAGAAGATGGGAGATCAAAGCACAGTGGGACAAGACGAGGAGCAAACAATTGAAGAATCAATACAGATCAATTCACTTTGAAACTAAGCATTTTTCTTTGGATGCAGGAACTAAAATCGCAAGCCATCTTTGGACCCATAGTGGGACAAGATGAGGAGCAAATAATTGAAGAATCAACATAGATTAGTTCACTTTGAAACTAAACACTTTCTTTGAATGCAGGAACTAAACTTGTAAGGCATTTTTGGACCCACATGGGCCCTATAAGACAATTTGGTGCAAGGGCTAAGATTGAATATTTCATCCAAACCAATACAAGCTGGATAACTCCAACTTCTATATTTACTCATTACTCTTTTCACTTTTAGAATTCTCTTCCTATCAGTCTGTTATGAGTTATAATACATTTTTCTTAATGCAGGAGATAAAATAACTTGGCACAATGGCCAAGATCACCACACTCCACCTAGGGAGATCTTTGCAGGCCTTATCAACAATATAATAACCGAGGCGTAAATGATTCTGCCTCACTCAAATCCCCAGCAACCCATTTTGGCATGCATCGCGAAAAGAGGTTATCTTATTTTTACAGTTGCACCTAGAGCATTATTTTATTTCCTGATGCCGATCCAGGCCACTGTATTTTTATTTACTGTCGCTGATCCAGGGCACTGCATATTTTATTGCCGATCCAGGGCACTGCATTTCATTGCCGATCCAGGGCACTGCATTTCATTATCGATCTAGGGCACTGCATTTCATTGTCGATTCAGGGCACCACATTTCATTGCCAATCCGAGGCACTGCATATTTCATTGCCAATCCAGGGCACTGCATATTTCAGTGCCAATCCAGGGCACTACATTATATTGTCGACCCAGGGCATTGCATATTTCATTTCTAATTCAGGGCTATTATATATTCATTGCCTTCAGAAGACTATTATTGCCAGTTGCCGATCCAGGGCCGTTATATATTCGTTACCTTCAAAAGACTATTATTTTCAGTCGCCGATCCGGGGCCATTATATATTCATTACCTTCAGAAGACTATAATTTTGAGTTGCCGATCCAGGGCCGTTATATATTTATTATCTTCAGAAGACTATTATTTTCAGTTACCGATCCGGGGCCATTATATATTCATTACCTTCAGAAGACTATTATTGCCAGTTGTCGATTCGGGGCCATTATATATTCATTACCTTCAGAAGACTATTATTGCGAGTTGCCGATCCAGGGCCGTTATATATTCATTACCTTCAGAAGACTATTATTTTCAATTGCCGATCCGGAGCCATTATATATTCATTACCTTTAGAAGACTATTATTGCCAGTTGCCGATCTAAGGCCATTATATATTCATTGCCTCCAGAAGACTATTTTATTGCCAGTTGCCGATCCAGGGCCATTATATATTCATTACCTCAAGAAGACTATTTTATGGCAAGTTGCCGATCCAGGGCCATTATATATTCATTACCTTCAGAAGACTATTATTTTCAGTCGTCGATCCGGGGCTATGATATATTCATTGCCTCCAGAAGACCACTGTATTACCCGATGCGCCTGGAATGCCATTTTATTATCGGTCTCCCCGAGCAGGTCATTTTATTTTCCAGCTGCGCCCACAATGCCATATTGAGTCATTATCTATCATACCGGAGAGAAGAATAGATATCAAATATGGTAAGCAATGCCAACTCTAATTCAAGTTATGATTTTACTAACGCTTTGTTTCCTCACCATTTGACGATCAACTCATATGGTAAGCAATGCCAACTCTAATTCAAGTTATGATTTTACTAACGCTTTGTTTTAGTCATCGAGAGTATCCAAAAGGATGAATTCTCAAAGCAGACCACAGGTGTGGATGTCATCAAGTAGGATGCAGCACAACGTGGAATTTTTTTTAGCAGAAAACTTGGACACAGTCTAAAAGGGGACGTCAAACCTTTCAGACACGCCCATTATTATTCTTCGTTGAACTACGTCTGACCTGAATTCTCAAGAATGAGATACGTAGGCGACCTATGTCGGCCTCGGTCATTTCCTTATTTATTTTTTCCACTCTTTTCTACCCCCGAGAAGGGAACTACGTTTGACCTGATTCCTGCTCCAACGGGATACGTAGGTGCGGAGTCAATCTTCTAATCCGAGAGACAATATACCAAGAGTTTTGAAAATTATGTCCGTGTAAGTTCTTAATTATGGGTGTGATGGCCATAAATCCTCAAAGTCTGCACCAAAAGCTTTGGTCGGCTAAAAATTAGGTTAGTCAAGTTTCTTGCCCACGATCTCTTTCATCAATCATATCCAAAGAAAGGGACAGCTGTTGACACCGAATTTTTACCCTCCACAGTATAAATCAGTTATCAAGCTTCTTTAACCTTAACAATGTGAAATAATTATCTTCGGAATATATATATATATATATATATATATATATATTTAGTTAAAATTACCTGATTTATTTAATTTTAATATTTTTGAAATAATGGTTTATTTTATTAAAAAAATGAAATTGATCCGCGCGTGGGGGCGACGTGCCCCCAAATCCTTTTCTCACACACACTCTCTCTCTCTCCTGGCCATTATCTTCTTCTTCAATTTGAACAAAACCAAAACCCAGTAACCAGGAAACAAATCTCCCCAAACCCTTTCCCCTTTTCCTCTTCTTCTTCTCTTCTTCAAAGCCAAAACCAGAACAACCAAACAACCAAGAACCAAAGCCAACATTCTTGTCCCTTTTCTCCTCAAACATGTGACTTATACCCGACAACCCTCAACGGTCGACATCGACCCCGAAAACCTGAAAAAGTTGTGGCGCTTTGTGCGGTATCGTCGAAAACCTCACCCACGCGTAGCATCGAGCCCTGTTCTTCCCATTTACTCTCTGATTTCCCCATTTCAAACCCTAATCAAGGGCTATAAATGGAGCTAGTTCTATTCTTCAAAAGGGGATAGAGACAGCGGCGGATCAGATTTGGGAAAATCCCAAAAACTTATTCAATTTTTTTCATAGCCATTGTTAAACTCCCAAAGCTCGATATGGTTCAGAGATCATCGAATTGATCTTCCATAAACTCGTTTAGTTTTAAGCCCCTTTTGAAATCAAAGATTTTTGGTCAAAGAGGGTATAGACAGAACTCGTGATGGTGGAGAGGTTTCGTCAAGCTCTCTGTCCCAGTTCCTGCCCTCCAAAAGGTAATATTCCTAATCCTGTCTATGTTCTTTTGTCCGAACAGAGGTGTGTAATAATGAACGGATTTTTCTAGTTATGTTAATTTTTAATTATGTTCGCCTCTGCTTGGAGTTATTGTAGCGAGATTACTTAATATCTTGATTTGTTGTTGTTAATCGAATATTGGAGTGAGCTTTAGTTTCACTTACTGTTTCAAATCTTATTATATCTCAGTTGGTTTTCAAACTTCAGTATCTTGGACAGTGGCCTACCATGTTGTTTTAGTTCTTTCTATTCGCATTTGCTTTTCACAAACTGCCTAATTGATCTCCAAATCTAGCTAATGGTTAATTGATATCAGGACACTACTAATTTAATGTATGCTTTAACACAAATTTTTAATTCTATATTTGCTTAAATCTTTCATTAACACAAACCTGTTTCACTGTTTGGTTTGGATGTCATCATGCTCGAGACTGGTCAGTTTGGTTTCTGTTGTTTTAGCTGATTTTAAGATTCAAGGTTTAAATCAGCCTTTAGGATCAGCTGATTCAAAGTTTTAAATCAACCTTGTTATGCTTCGTTTTCAGTTTTGAAAATAATTGTTACTGATCTAGTTATTCTTCCTCATTTATCCTTGAATTTCTTGCGATTTTCTCTGATTTTACCCGTCTTAAATGACTGAAATTTGTTAAATCATAGGAGATGGTGGCTTGGAAACATGAATCTGTCTCACATGTTCACTATGCATTGACTTGAATATTGTTATAATTCTCATGTTTGGTTTCCATTAGATATGATTAAGAAACTTGATTTCTTTACTAAGATTTGAGTGCTTAGATCTGCTCCTGGTTTGATTCTCATGTCCACTGGCTACTGATTTTTTTTAATCTAAGTGTTTAGGTTTCCTTCGTTACAACTATATTTATCACCGATTTCTTGTAATGCTTGTCTTTGATTTAGTTTAAATCTGTCCAAACTTTCTGTTTACAAGCTTTTACTTGAAAATCTATTCGAGATTATCATATGCTTATTTTAGAATCTGGAAATGGTCTAAGTTTGGTTAGCTTATTTAGCACAACGATCGATATGGTTTTCGTCTTGATTTGAATGACTAAATGTGGATTAGTACTTTGTTTAGTTCTATTTGTGATCCAAGCTTTCTGTTTATGACTTACGAGGAGATCTTTGTGAGATTATGAACTACTTTGGTTGCTCTTTTTTTGTTCAACTTTTTTCCGGTATATTTCTTAGTTCGACGTTCAGCTTTACTTGTTCTTTAACAATGGTCGAAGCATGTGTACAAGTGTTACCACCAAAAGAAGGTCATATGTCTTGGATATACACTGATATGCAGTCGATGTATACAACAATGTCAAAATGGATCAAAAGCCAGAATATAAAGCAGCAGCAGCCTTTGATAGAAATAGGCGAAAGGCTCAAAACTCTCAACTCTCTTCTTTTACTTTATTTATGCATCTTACTTGTATTTATGTGAATAATAACACTTATTGTTTTATTTTGAATCTAATTAAATTCCCCAACATGTTTGCCATTTATGTTAATCTCCATTTTTATGTTTTTTTTTTAGCATTAGGATTATTTCTATAAAGTGAAAAACTCGTCACAAAAATAGGTTAAGTTAAGTCAATATTTTGAAAGTTAAGTCAACATTTTCAAATTTAATCAATTCTTTCAAATCCAGTCAATTATTTCAAAATTTAGTCAATTATTTTAAATTCAGTCAACTCTTTCAAATTCAGTCAATTATTTCAAATCTAGTCAATTATTTCAAGTCCAGTCAACTCTTTTAAACTAAGTCAACTATTTCAAATTCAGTCAACGGTTTCAAATCGAGTCAAATATTTTCAAAAGTTAGTCAAACTCTCTAATCGTCGGTCAACCGCATGTTAGCGGCCATTTTGAGTGATTAAATTCTTCTCAAAGTGGAAATTGAATTCTTACCCATTTTCTCTAAAATTTTGAAACTTTTCTGTTATGTTTTAAAATTTAATTTTGGTTTCCTAGTTCTCCTTAAAATTAGGTGGCGACTCTCTTTTCTTTAAATTTTCGGAAATTCGGTTTGTGCTTAAATCAATTGAGTATTAGATTGAATTTTCGAAAAGTCGGGGAATTCGATCTGTACTTAAATCAATTGTGTATTAGAATCTCGTTTCCGAAAAGAGTCGGTCATTTTTCGGGTTAACAATATCTTCAACTTATTTATATTATTATACATCGAAATAATATATATATATATATATATATATTATATTTTAGTTATTGTTGAAGTTGTGGATTTTGAGGTTGAACCTAGCATCATTTTTGACAATTTGAGCTCATGCATACTTGTTGCGGATTTATCATATTTACTCGCTTATTCATCACTTCAATATCACTAAAATAAAATCCTAACAAAAGAGTAAACCTCATATTACAAACCATTAATCATAAAAAAATGAGTTATAGAAAAGACCAAACACTAAAATCTAAAAACTTGATATTTTCAAAATATATATTAATACAATTTTATCGAACTATTAATCATTAAATATGAACGAATATACATGATCATTGATCAATCATATGCAACATTATTTGAAAGGCATAAAATTATAACAATCACGTCCGAAAAATAAACATTTGGAATCATGATGTCTTAACCAAGTGAATAATCACAACCATTTATTGAGGTCATAATCACGAGCATGAAATATTTATTTTGATGTTAATATAATTACTTATAATAAATAAATTTAATTTTCAACTTACGTTCTTCGTATAACTTTCATTTGACTAAATCATATGCAGCAAAAAAGAAAAAGAAAACTGTTAAGATCTATAAACAAAAGAAATAATGGACAAATAAAAATTTAACTCCAAAGGCAAAAGTAAAAATTAAAAAAATAAAGAAAAAGAAAACTGTTAAGATCTATAAACAAAAGAAATAATGGACAAATAAAAATTTAACTCCAAAGTCAAAAGTAAAAATTAAAAAAAATAAAGATTTGCTTAATAAAACATGTGGTCATAACGTGATGAACAGTTAATGCTACCTCAGAAGAAGAGATATTTTCATGTGTCTACATATATATATATAGATCTGCTCCAAAAAATAAAGATTTGCTTAATAAAACATGTGGTCATAACGTGATGAACAGTTAATGCTACCTCAGAAGAAGAGATATTTTCATGTGTCTACATATATATATATATATAACTCTTAGAAATCTAAAGTGATCAAAATTAACCTAAAAATAATTAGAAAGATAAGATTTCTATTAGTTTTAGGACTCTTTATATTACATAGTATTTTTTTTTAAAAAAATTCCCTTTTCTCAATAGGGGAAAACGTCCCCTATTTTTTTCCCCCTTTTTCCGTTTTTTCCATAATTAATTGATAATTATTTTTTTTAATATTAGGATTTTGAAATCTATTAAGTATGGTATATTATTTTTTTCCCTGTTTGATTAATTAGTTTAAAAGAT
>DF365586.1:10115-32807 GCA_000787875.1 Solanum virginianum
ATCCGACCCGAATAACTCTACAGCTGCATTCAAAATTTTCAAAAAAAATACCTTCGGCATTTTCTGGTGTGTTAATGATTTGGATAGCCAACCACAAATGGAGGTGGAAGCAAAATATAGCCATATTTCCATTGTACACGGAATCAAGAAGCCTCTAAAATTCTCCAGTGAGTGGTCTATGAATCACACCTCCTTCCAGATGGAGAAACTCATAGGCAAAGCCCTAGCCAATGTGAGCCTACAGATAGAACAAGCTGGCGGAGCATAGTCGTCAACATTCCCAACACCGTCGATTGGAGTAGAACTAGAGTCAGAACCGGTGGAAGAAAAATCAGTGGTTAAAGGAATAGAATCAAAAGTATTCGAAGCGGAAACGGTCAGAGGAATGCAATCAGAAGCCTTCCCGCTTGCTGAAGCTGAAGCATTTACCTTGGCTAGAGGAGTGAAACATTTCAGTTCCAAGGGGTGGACGTGTAGTTAGTAATTGTTCCTTTTCAATTTTTTGTTTAGTCGTAATTTACTAGTGTAGTTAGTAACTATTTTATTAAATTTTTTTGTTTAGTTGTAATTTACAAATGATAAAAATTTAGGAATATTTTTTTTAAAAAAAGTGGTTGTATGGTTATTTTTAGACCAAACTCTAGCCCATTCCGACTAACATTCCATTTATAAAATTATCAAAAGACTCATGTCTACTTTATATATATATATATATATTTGTTTATTATTATTTTTTTGATATAGTATTCTTAAATAACATGTAAAGTCTTTATTTTATCTCATAGTTAAATGTTACTCACTCTCAATGCCTTCGATATTATTGTAAAAACATTATTTATTAATATGCAAATGTGAGTAATTTAATTTAAAATTCTAAAATAGTTTTGATAAAAGATAAATAGTTTTTCTTTTTAATTTTTTTTATAGTTTTTAATCTAGAAGTGTCAAAATAAGTCAAAATATAAATAATTCACCCACTAAAAAAGTTTTATTTCATATTTCTTCTAAATCTGCAACATATCAAGATTGAGATAGCCCATTATTTCTTTATGCTACATCCAAGTGCTCTAAATTTGATTTTTTTTTTCCTGTTTCTGGTGGACCCCTATTTTTATTTTGATTGGATTTTTTCACTCAATTACTATTCTATCCTGCAATTAACGAGAGATGGAAACTAATGAAATTCATGAGCATTTGCAACTGGAACGACTCTTGATAATTTTAGTAAAACATACTCGAAATTGGCTGATGTTAACCTTCTATTAAGCAAATTAAAAATTGAAAAAGAGAAGCCAACTAACTGTTTTTATATATATATATATGCTAGACATAAATATTTTAAGAAAATAGACTATTTTTTCATCATTTATCTCCGATCATCAAATAGGTTTTAGGAAAAATTTACTCTACACTATATTTTTTAGACATTACTTATGGGGTCCCATTTATATTCTTTTCCTTTCCAAATTCAATATAAGCTTCTGGTTGAGTTCATGGGGATGATGAGAGACCATCAGCATTCTTCATCGGTCTCTCCACTTTGAGGACTTAATTTATCTACCCAACCTTCCTTTTAGGCTCTTTGGGTAGACATGAGAGTGTCAAGAGGCCTTTTTCAAATTGAATTTCATACTTTATGACCTCGAAGAAAGCGACACTCCCAACTTCAAATGAACTAAAGTTGCTATCAATTATCTCCATGGCTTTTTCTTGCAACTTTAGTATCATTTCCTCAATCTTGGCCTCTTAGATGATTGTTAGCCATAATGACATACATTTTCCCAAACATCAAGCACCACTTCTTCTTCTTGAGACACCAACTCATGGTTGATGAACATAGGGTCGGAAACATTACTTAGTCCATTGCTTAGTTTCTAGTCGACCTCAAAAACATTAACTTCCCATTTAAAACTGTCCAATTCATAACTTCTAGCAACGAGCAAGCATTTGAAATCATCCCTCATGTTAGCAATTGATTTATTTGAGAATTTCTTTGGCAAGTCTAAGACTTAAGTCCACGAGCCATCTCTGACTCACAACACTCTTGTCTCCATTCATATCCTCAAGACCAATTTGCTTACCATGAAGTACTTTACTTTAAAGGAGATAGAAGAAGGGCTTACATTCATCAAGCAAATGTTCATCACAATTAGCCATAAAACAAAAAAACAAAAAAGTAGTACTCAAAAATCAAATTAAAATAGTAAACTACAAGTCCTAAATCAACTCGATACGCCAATTATTCCCCGACAATGATGCCATTTTTGGTGACTTTCAAGCCTACATCACTAATGGTCATAGGGACGATCGTCGTCAATTTATTTACCCAACAAAAAAGTTGGGGTCAAATCTCACTGTAGACAATAAATTCGCGTCGAGAAAATAATAATCAAGAAACAAAAATATCGCGAATAATTTGTAGTATTTGATTTCAAAATGTGAGTGTTACAATCTCTATATATCCTCTGATTTGCCTTTTCAAGTGTAGATTCAAGGGCTCTTGAGCTTAATCTTGAATTTGAAATTGTTCTTGATCTTGATCTTGTTCTTGAATTTGAATTTGTTCTTGATCTTGTTCTTAAATTTGAATTTGTTCTTGATCTTGTTCTTGAAACTTGAATTTGTTCTTGAGTTTGATCTTGAATTTGATCTTGATCTTGTTCTTGAAACTTGAATTTGTTCTTGAGTTTGATCTTGAATTTGAATTTGATCTTGATCTTGTTCTTGAAACTTGAATTTGGTCTTGAATTTGATCTTAAGTTCAAGAGTTTTTAAGCTTGTTCTTGAACTTGAGTGCTTGATTGTTTGAATTCTTGAACTTTGTAGAGAAATTTATGGCGTTTGATCCATGAGCTTTCTCTAGCTTTTTTGTTAGAATTCTTATTTTTTCTTTAAGTTATGAAGACCTCTATTTATAGTTGTAGAATAGAGGAATTATAATAGGAAAGACATTCCTTCAACTTATCAGATTTAAGTGACATGACATATTGGACTTTAATGAAATGGGCTTGTCATTTTGACACATGGCATGGTCCCATTGGCTTCTTTGTTTGATTTGGCGCGCCATATCATTTGAGACTTGGCACCAAGATGGGTCTCTTGGATGAAACAATATTGGGCTTGTTAATTTGGACTCCTTTATTGTAGCCCAAATCAATTAACATGTGTTTTAATTAAATTTGTATCCTCTCAAGCCCTCATGGCTATATTGTAAATGCTACCAAGTTAAAAGGAATAAACCTCTATTTATAGAGTCATAGATTTTTTCCTACTCGTATTGTAGTCCAAATCAAGTAACATGGATTAAATCCTTATTCATTGAACTTAAATGATTAATCCAATTATATTAATCCATAACATTTATTTGGAGTAATATATTCATGAATTTAATATAATTCGAATCATTTTAAAATTTATATTTAATAAATTTTGAATGATTACAAATGCCCCCTGCTTCAAGTCTTGTCGAAATATTTTACCATTTGAAGACTAGACTTGAAGTATTAATTTAATATTATAATAATATCTATTAAAATATTATAAAGAATTATGACATAATATTACAACCCTATTATTATAATATTATGTAGAAAAGGAAATTATTTCCAAATTTACTTTATTTGGAAAAGCAAAAAAAAAAATGAAGGAATATTTGACCCCCTATTTTTTTCTTTCTTACTTTCCTTTTTTTTTTCTTTTTCTTGGTCTTGTACGACCAACTCTCTTTTTTTTTCTTTTTCTCTTTTTTTCTTTCTTTCTTTCCTTTTTTTTTTCTTTTTTTCCCATTCTTACCTTTTTTTCCTTTTTCTTTATGGACAACATCCTATAAATAGGGATGTGCTTCTTCATATTTTCCAATTAAAATTGAAGTCTAACTCCAGGTGTCTTTGTTGAAGTATGACTTTCTTCTTCTTCTTTTAATTTTTTTGTCCCTTTCCTTTTGTTTTTTATAGGTAAAGGGAGTGATATTTGTGCTTTGTTGATCCTATGACACAAGAATTCGATCTCAAGGTGCGAAGGGATATCTTCTATGTCCCTACTTTGAGATCATCAATTTGATGCTTTACACTGTTCTAAATGTTTAAACATAGGGGACCAATAAAATGAGGCTTTACAGTGTTCTAAATATTTAAATATAGGGAACCAATAATACGAGACTTTCTGCTGTTCTAAATGTTTAAACATAAAGGACTAACAAAACAAGGCTTTATGCTATTTTAAATGTTTAAACATACGGAACCAACAATATGAGGCTTTCCGCTGTTCTAAATGTTTAAACATAGGGAACCTACAACATCAGGCTTTCCGCTATTCTAAATGTTTAAACATAGGGAACCAACAAGAGGAGGCTTTCCGCTGTTCTGAATGTTTAAACATAGGGGACCAACAATACGAGGTTTTTCGCTCTAAATGTTTAAACACAGGGAACCAACAATATGAGGCTTTCTGCTGTTCTAAATGTTTAAACATAGGGAACCAACAACATGAGGCTATCCGCTGTTATAAATGTTTCTGTTCTAAATGTTTAAACATAGGAGACCAATAAAACGAGGCTTTACACTATTCTAAATATTTAAACATAGGGAACCAACAACACGAGGCTTTTCGTTGTTCTAAATGTTTAAACATAGGGAACCAATAATACAAGACTTTTCGCTGTTCTAAATGCTTAAACATAGGGAACCAACAATATGAGGCTTTAGAAAGCTCCCAATATTTGAAAATATGGGATGCCCAACTAGCCATATTCTTTTATTTTGATTCTTGTCCCCCTCCCCCCTCCTTTTTCCTTGCTTGTTATCATTGATGAAGGTGTGACAATTTTCTTTTTATGTAGCCTCAACAATGGTCTTCTTCAAGGATTATATTTGCTCATGTTCTGGACTCAGATGTCTATCACGACATCGAAACCTAAGGCAGAGTCAACTTTAGCTATTGAGCAAGAAAAAAAAATTGCAATCACTTCTCTTGATCAAACTTTACAAGATAGCAAGGTAGAGACCAAGCTTTTAGTCCGAGATCCTCTAGTTGGTTATTATGCTGATGCGTGGCCACAATTGAGAAACACGCTTCATAAGGCAGATTGGACTTTTGAACATGACAATAAATGTAACAAAGCTTCCAAGGTATGGTATCTTGAGACACCAAATCTTCAAGGTACCAATCTTGCGAGAATTCTTCCAAACTTAGGGCGTCATATGATCGAAGAAGGGTACGTTAGGGAGATGAAATTCTATTTGATGGTGAATATCATTATATCCCTGGATATTGGGAATGGTAAGAAGATGTCCTTAGCAAAAACGGGTTGAACGATGCTAACCTCCGAAATGCTGTAGTTGCCTTTTTTTTTTTACTTATGATCGAAATTTCAATATTGTGCAAGCCTTTTGTGTGGCTTGGTGTCCCCAAATAAACACACTACTTACGTCTCTTGGAGAATCATCCATATCTCTTTGGGACTTATATATGCTTGGCGGCCTACTGATTAGTGGGTGTCCTTATGAAAACGTGATACCTAATGCCAACGAGCTTGCAGGTCATGATGAAAAAAAGGATAGATTTCTTCTCCAAACTTGTGAGTATTTATTTGCTGCCTTCTATCATCTTAGAGAGAAGAAAGGTGATAGATTGGGGATCTCTTTTAGTAACTGGATACAATTTTGGAGTAAGAAAGACATCAAGTATGAGCTAGCTCCCCCAAGAAAACTGAAGAAGGTTCGATGCTTAGCATCTCTGCATCACTCGACAGGTGACATATCAACGGAGGTGAGCACATGGTTAAACTCTCAAGAGATGACATTTCCTATGCTCGGACCTAAACACCAAAAATATGGGACTTATTTGGCAGGTTTCTTGTCATGTTGGTTATGCATCTTCGTATTTCCCACTGAAGGGGAAAATCTTCTTCAGCCTGAAACTTTTAAGATGGCAAGCTTGATAGCGAGTGGTCGAAGAGTTAGCCTTGCAGTCCCGGTCTTAGCAAGCATCTATCATGGCTTAAGCAAGATTTCAAATTCTTCACAATTTGATCATATTAAAGTTTCTTTCCCCATCCATTTTGTTCATGGTTGGCTTGCTCATTATCTTAAGACACATTATCCTCTTACTGGTGGACCTTCCCTCTCGCAGATGACAATATTTTCTGGCAAGGGTGCTGCAAAATATTTTGACAAGGATGAGGCATGAAAGCATGTCCATCGAGGTGAAAGCCTTGTGTGGACTTCGACCATGCTTACTAGGCCTCACCCAATTTATTATGTTGATGATAATAAAGCTTCAGAGTTGGATTCATCTTATTTTATGAGCCTTCGCTTTAATTATCTTACCTTGAGGAAAGGGGACTCCTTCCTTATCGATCCATACAGTCCCCACCGATTTAGTCGTTAGTTTGTGTTCCATCAAGATACTCTTAGATATCTAGAACATGATATTTATTCTGAATCTCTTGAGGAGGGGTTTATGTATTGGAGGGTCTGTATCTCACATACTACCATGTCAAGAGTGACATTTCCTCCTGCAGTTGCGTCTGCGAAGAGACTTTACTCGACTCAATACCTATCTTGGTAGGAAATATCACACAGGAAGTTTCTTGAGGATAATATGGATACTTTGTTAGAAAAGGCTAGGCCAAACTTCACCTCTCTTTTAGGGGAGAAAGGTCAAGACGTCGGAGAGGAGCTCTTAAAAGCTGATACCCCACTTGCCCCACAACCTCAAAGTAAGAGGCCCAAGTCCTCTAAGGGATCCAAGAAAGAAGTAGCCCATGCTCCTACGGCTAGAAAAAGACACCCCTTGATTCTTTTATCTATAAAGAAAGCCTCCCAAAATACTAGTAAAAGCAGCAATAGGGACTTATGTTGGAAAAGGAAAAGGCATGAACCAATTGCGCCCAAGGCTATTGAGTTGGAGATTGTGGAGGGGCAAGGCATTGATGGTCCTCCAAAAACATTAGCCATTCAGGATGACAAGGTTTTCCCTTTGACTACTAATCTTTTTTTTAAAATGAATTTTAAGAACAACTTATGGTTAACTAATTTGCTAATTCTCTTTCCCTCCCCTTTTGTGTAAGTGAATGTTGTTGAGCATCCAAAGGAACTACTACAAGAGAGGACGCAAATTAGTGTGGAGTCTATCACGACATCGAAACCTAAGGCAGAGTCAACTTTAGCTATTGAGCAAGAAAAAAAAATTGCAATCACTTCTCTTGATCAAACTTTAAAAGGGTTGACCCTCGATTCGAGTAATACTCTTCCACTTCTTTCAAAGCCAGATGTGGCTAAGTCTACTTTTGAAGGAAAATCATTATTTCAACTCACAAAAAGAAGTATACCTTGGGCTTTTGGGAAGAGATTTGTTACAAACTCTCAAGAACTTCTCTAGACTCAATTTTATCTTACAAAAAAGATATTTATGAGATTCTCCAAGAGATGAGTGAGTCACGTCTTATGGATCTTTCATCCTTGAAGTGCTTGGTGCATGAGGACAAGAAGCTATAGTTGTTTTCTAAGGATAAAGAGGGTTTTGATTCGCTTAGAGCAGAGGAGGGAGAGAAGACTAAACATGCTTCTTCTAAAAGAAAGTCACTAAAGAAGGTCAAGAAGAAGTTAGCAACTCTACAGGTGGAGTAAGAAGAACTTGAGGCTGTTGTAGGTGCTGCCAAGAAGGAGATTGAGGAGGTTCAAGCAAAGATCTTAGTTGCTGAGAATGAAGTGTCTTCTTATGAAAACATGGATTTCTTGACGATCACCGATTCGACTCGCTTAGAGCATAGGAGAGAGCGCTTAGAGGCTAGTTGTCAAGATTTGATCACTACAAATTATGCTTAGATTAAGCTTCCTTTATTTATTTATTTTCTTCTTTTCTTTATTCTCTCAAGATTTAGGTTGATATGTTAGATAGTTTTACAGCAATAAAATTTCTCTATTTTTTTGTCTAATATCTTGCATTTGTAGTTCCAACTTGAACTTCTCCACATGTTTTGTTTTGCTGTAAGCCTTAATAACTCAAACTTATTTCACGTTTAGAATGCTACTTAGAATGAAAATAGTAAAAACTCCCTTATCTTTTGAGATTCGTACATTCTCCTTCGCAAATTTTATGCAACTTAATGCTTTAACTTACTAAACAGATAAATTTAAAAAACATCAACACAAAACTTGAGAACTTGAGGGCCGTCACTTGCACACTTGTTTAATTTGGGAACCAACTTGTAGACCTTGGAGACTTTAGCTTGGAGACTTAGGGAATATGAAAATTTCAACTTGCAAGCTTGATTAAATTTGAAGACTTCAAGCATACAATCGAAGGATCTCACATTCCATAGGGCTTTGCCCCCATGAGGAATCAAGTAAGAGACATACACTCATGCAACTGAACCTGGAATATAATTCCAAGCACCTATGTACCTTAATAAAGAGGATCAAGTCACAATGTAGTTCTGGGGGAGTATTTTTTTGTCCTAACTTTTGCCTAGGCTGCCTCTTTCAAGATTTTTAACCTAGCGGACACATTTTTTAGGGTACCACAGTTATACTCTTGCAGGCCAAGAGTGTCATGCAGCTTTATACTCGTACTTTAAGGAGCATCATTTGCCTTAAGGATAGTAACTCTTAAGATATTTTGCATTTATGAGACTGATCCTTATTCCATCTACATCGACAAGCTTGTAAGCATCATTTGATTGTACTTCTTGTACCACATATGGTCCATCCCACTTCGAGGTAAACTTTCCCCCAAACTTGCGTGAAATGATAATGGGCCTTCTTACTACAAGGACTTGGTCTCCAATTTAAAAAAACCTCAAACGAACCTTTTTGTTGAAAGCACGAGACAAATGAGCTTGATAACATTCAAGGTTTTGTTGGGCTTCCAATCTCTTTTCATTAAGTGCTACTAATTCAACAAGAGGTAGTTGGGCATTTTCTTCTTCAATGAGCTCTTATTGGATAGCCAATCTCAAGGAAGGTATTTAATGCTTGAGAGGCAGGACTGCCTCAACTCTAAAAGCAAGTAAGTGTGGGGTTGCTTGAGTTGGTGTATGGTATGTTGTCCTGTATGCCTACAAGACTTCTTCCATTCTTTCATGCCAATCTCTCTTGGACTTAAAGACAACTTTTTTCAATAGATTGCACAAAGTTTTGTTGAATACTTCAGCTAGACCATTGACGACAACATTGTACATAGAAGATTTTCACTGCTTAAAACCAAAGAGATCACAAATCTTATTCATCAACTTGTTATCAAATGGCTTACCATTTTCCGTTATTATGTATCATGGAATGCTAAAATGATAGATAATGTTCACTCAAATGAAGTTCACAACATCCTCCTTCTTGACTTCTTTAAGAGCTACAGCTTCAGCCCATTTTGAGAAGTAATCTGTCATAGCTAAGATGTATAAGTGCCCACCAGAAGACTTTGGCAGTGGTCCAAGAACATCTACTCCCCTAGGATCAAATGGCCATGATGCAATAGTTGGGTGCAAAACTTCAGGTGGTTGATGTATGAAATTAGCAGGAATTGGTAAGCCTTGCACCTTCGAGCATAGTCTAAGTAATCTTTCACCATAGTTGGCCAATAATAACCTATTCTTTTTATGTGAAAGTGGAGTTTTGGTCCAGACTGATGTGACCCACATACTCTCAAATATGCTTCCTGCAAGCCCTTGGACTCTTCTTCCTCCCCCAAACACCGCAAGAGCATTCCCTCAAATGCTCTCCTATACAATGTGTCCTTGTAGTAGAGAAAATGAGGTGCCCGACGCTGAATGTCGGTCCTTCTTCTTGTATCTTTTGCGAGTGTCTCGTAACATAAGTAGTTGATTATAGCTTGACGCTAATCATCTTTATCAACTTTGGTTACCTTGGTTACCACAACAAGATGCTTTACTTCATATTTATCTTCATTTTGTGGTACAACCCATTTTTGATAGGCGGTAACTTATGTCTGCTTTGGGAGAGTTAAAGTGGAGTCTAGAGTAGCTAAGGCATCGGCTGTTTTATTTTCCTTTCTTGGTTCATGTTGTAAAGTGACATCTCCGAGCCATCCTATCAACTTCGGGGCATAATAGTGATAGGGATAAAGTTCAGGCTTTTTGACCTCATAGCTTCCCAAAATTTGCTTGATTACCAATTGAGAGTCACCAAAGACTTGCAATTATAATTGCTTCATGTCAACGACTATTTTATATCTAAGTGTTAGCGCTTGGTACTCTGTGACATTATTTGAGCAACGTTGTTTTAATGTGAAGGAGAATGGTAAGACTTCTCTTTATAAAGTGAAAAATACTACGCCTGCACCAGCTCTTCCATGATGCGCAGCCCTATCAAAGTACATTTTTTAAGGAGGTTGAATCTCGATGGCTAATACATCCTTATCGAGAAGCTCAACAGTCAATTCTCAATCGTCTGGTATAGGATGGTCTACCAAAAAATCTACTAATACTTGTCCTTTCATAGCCTTTTAAGGGATGTACACAATCTCAAATTGTTGGATTAAAGGTACCACCTTGCTAGTCGGTCACTAAGGACTGGTTTCGACATAAGAAATCTGATTGGATTTTCCCTGGAAATAAGATGGACAATGTGCGCTTGAAAATAATGCTTCATTTTCTGAATTGAAAAAACTAGCGCCAAGTACAACTTCTCTATTGGTGAATAATTTAGGTCATTTGGTGTCATCATCCTGCTCAAGT
Organism: Solanum virginianum; assembly: GCA_000787875.1. Classification (NCBI taxonomy): domain Eukaryota; kingdom Viridiplantae; phylum Streptophyta; class Magnoliopsida; order Solanales; family Solanaceae; genus Solanum; species Solanum virginianum. The sequence goes on from DF365586.1 coordinate 20,809, forward strand.
AATAAAAGAAATTTTCTTTGCCTTTGCTATTTTCATGAGCTAGTAAGGCTCCACGGACCTTTCTTGTGCCACAATGTAAAGTATTAATGGCTTTCTAGGTAAAGGGGCCACTAGAACTGGAGGTTTCGCTAGATACACCTTTATACTTTCAAAGGCTTTGCTACATGTTTGATCCCACTTGAAAGAGACTCCTTTCTTCATGAGGTAACTAAATGATTGGCATCTTCTAGCTAGAGTCGAGATGAATCTACTCAAGTAGGCTAACCTTTCTTGGAGGCTTTTCAACTTATAAATATTTTGAGGCTCAGGCATCTTCAAAATTACATCAACTTTGGCTTGATCAATCTCAATTCTCCGGTGTTGCACAATAAAGCCAAGAAACTTTCCAGAAGTGACCCCAAAGGCACATTTTAAATGGATTCATCCTAAATTGGTGCCTTTGAAGCAGCTTAAATACTATTCTTAAATCTTTCAAATGGTCATGCTTCCTTTTTGAATTCACCACCAAGTCATCAACATAACATTCGACATTTTTGTGGAGTAAGTCGTCAAATATATTTTGCATAGCCCTTTGATTTGTGGTACCAACATTTTTTAAACCAAAAGGCATTGCCTTGTAGAAATAAATACCTTTAGGTATGCGAAATGCTATGAGTTCTTCATCTTTCGGTGACATTCAAATTTGGTTATAGCCAGAAGAACCATCCATGAATGACGTCGCCTCATAACAAGTCATAGCATCAATCATTAGCTCCGGAATGGGTAGAGGGAACTCATCTTTAGAGCATATATTATTGAGGTCTCTGAAGTCAACACAAACTCGAATTTGGACATTCTTCTTCCTCACTAGACTTGAAATCCATATAGGGTATTTAACTTCACGAATGAAGTCTGCCTCAATGAGTGTGTTAACTTCTTTCTCAATCAATGGAACCAAGTCTGGTCTAAAACATCTTTGAGCCTGCTTGACAAGACGAGCGCCGTGCTTGACTGCCAATTGATGGACTGCTATTTTGAGATTTAAGCTAGGCATTTCTTTATAGCTCTAAGCAAAGACATCCCTACATTCTTTGAGTATATTCATATAAGCCTTTCTTCATTATCTTCTAGAAAAGCACTCAAGTAAGTTGGCCTCAGATCTTCATCAGTGCCAAGGTTAATATCCTCTAGGGGATTTGTTATTGTCTTCATTCCTTCTTCAAATTCTAGAGGGGCCTCTCGGACATCCTCCTCTTCTTATGTATCATTGTCATTAAGAGATATATGGTTGCACAAAACAATACATCCCTGAACTTCATCAATCTTCATTTGACAAGAGAAATCATTCTCAATTTGAGTTGTAACATAACATGAGGATCCTACGCTTTCTTTATCCTTCTCACACTCTTTGATATAAACTACTGTGTGAGCCTTCGCTTTTAGCACACTTTACACGAAACTATGAGTTCTACCCATCGCTTCATCCTAGAAGGGATTACACTTTTGAAATCCTTTTGGATCATAGGTGAAGCAAGTGTTGATACTTTTAGGTAACTTTTTCGATGCTTGTTATTTCTCTTTTTTAATGGGCCCAACCTTTCGAACATGAAAGTTCTCTTAGAAGGTTATCCAAGTCTATCAAAGATAGAAGGACTTTTGTTAGAAGAAGCACACTCATCTTCTACAGTAATGCAATTACTACTTGCCCTTCTTATGGAGATGCGAACTAGTGGAGGTTGGCTATAGCCTAAGCCTTCACGTGCCTGCCTAGTCGTGCCTTCTGATGGGAGTTTCCCTCGCCTAGATAGCTCATTAGGGTTATACCCAGCCTTTGGAAATAACTTATAGGCATTTGGATCAAAGCCTTCTATACATTTTGTAGGAAGTGACACATCTTGTGGTAGATTTTGAGCCACAAAACTTCCCAGTAGCTTTGAAGACAAGTTTATTGCATCAATCCATTTGATAGGAAGAGTCAGCCCTTCTAACATATCCCCTTTCGTACCAGATGATTGACCCTCCTCTTTCTTTATTTTTGGGACATAACAAAGTGTAGAGGCTAGCTTTCCCTTTGAGGGCATGGTCTTCCCCTTATTTGGACAAGTGCTAGGTTCTCAAATATCGACTTTACCCTTTTCAATGGCTACATCAATTGCTTGGCCTTTAAGCTTATCAGATTTGGTCCGCTTGACACCCTTAAGGTTTACCCCTTTTATAACATAACTCTTCAAATAGAATTTTGCATCGGCAAAATTTGACTAAACTTTAGTGAAAGGATTATTGTCAGCAACTATTTTCCTTTCATTTCCATTTTCGAGGTACTTCAAGCATTGATAGTAAGAAGGTGAGACAATTTTGTTCTCATGCACCCAAGCCCTTCCAAGTAATATGTTATATGAAGTCTTTGCATCAATCACATGCATCCATGCACTTGATCGCAAATCATCCATATGAATTTTCAGCTTAATAGAGCCTATAGACCTCTGCCCCCTTGATTGAATCCTTGTATCAACAAATGACTTTCGCTAAGTTCTTTAGTCGTGATGTCATGTTCTTTCATCATGTGGATGGGTAGAATGTTAACCCCAGACCTTTTATTTATCAACATTATCTTGAGTAGCCTTCATACAGAACCAACTTCGCAGGAATTCCCCTAAAGTTACTAGACATCGCTATTTTTGGTAGTGATGTACTTCTATCTTTGACCTCTTTTGACGTTTGACTAACTTCTGTTTCTTTGATCTCCTCACTACCCTTTATATGATCGGTTTCTCAAATGAGTCTTTCCATGGACTAGTCTTGTTGCATTTTCGCCTAGCCACAAGAATACAACCTTTACCACTATTTGTATCAATTTGGGACTATTCTCACTCTAATGACCCTTCCTCTTCAGATGCACATATTCGGATTGGGTCAAGCGAGCCAAATATGATAGTTATTTGAATAGAGCTCTCCTTTCTATCATCAAGGATAATTATTTTTTCATTATCCAATTGCATAACTTTATCTTTGAAGATAAAACATTTTTCAAGAGGGTGACATACAAGTCTATAATACTTGCAATAATTTGGGTCATTAGTCTTCCCAGCTTCATCAGGCCATTTCACCTCTTGAAACTCAATAAGCTTTAGCTCAATCATTTCATCAAAATTTCAGGAACATCAGAATCCAGAAAAGGGTATTCTTTTGCTTGTATCTCCCTCAAGGTTAACTTTCGATTTGGACACTCTTGAAAAGTTATCTTTACTCTTTGCTTCATACTTTCTTTCGTAGTGAACTTCACAGGTGCCCATTGATATTCATGGATCCTTTGTTATAATTCCTAGGCACAAATTTTCTCCATTCTAGGGCTCTTGTTCATCCTTTCCTTTGCGAGGAGCATGAACAGGCATCCTATCCTTTTCAGCAGAAGACATGCTTAACTCCATATCGTGGGCACTAGTAGCTAAGCCTTCAAAAGACTCAGGCTTGATTCCTTGTATGATATAAAGAAGCCCCCAGTGCATCCCTTGGATAACCATTTCTATAGAAGAAGCTTCACTGAGCTTATGTTTGCAATTTAGACTCACATTTCTCCATCAATTTATGAAATCAATGACTAGTTTATCCTTTCTCTAACGAGTATTTGTGAGCTCTACCTTGTTCATAGTGCGTCTCGTGCTATAGAAGCGATTAAGGAATTCATGTTCCAGTTGCTCCCAACTATCAATAGATTTAGGCTCAACATCACTGTACCAATCAAATGCATTTCCCTTTAAGGTACGAACAAGCTGCTTGACAAGATTGTCTCCATATCTCCCAACATTGTTACATGTCTCTATAAAGTGCACAATATATTGCTTTGGATTTCCTTTACCCTCAAATTGTTGGAACTTAGGAGGTTGATAACCAGTAGGCATTTTGAGGTTATCAATCCTTGAATTGTAAGGCTTGGAGTGCATGTGGGAAGACTTAGTGGAGACCTCATACTTAACATAATAGTCCTTTCCATGAACTCCTTCAATTGATCAAATGGGATCATCCCCTCAGGATAAACTGGTACCTCCTTGATATGTGATGTTTACTTCGTAGGATTTTCAGTCTCATGAACTTCAACGCCTTTTCAGCCTTTTCAAAAAAACTTCTCCAAAGTGTTTCGGGCCCATTCGATGTTTGTTTTACGCAAATAAATAGTGTAACCATATGAATTTTAATATTTTAAACCCAATGGTGTAGTCATAATTCCCAAAGGAGCATCCTACAGAAAATGAGGGTCCCACTTCTTTCTAACAAATTTTAGCAAAAACAACTGAGAGGATTAAAATGCATTCGAAAGTCCTTGCCATATGATGAAAGGTCATTTTAGGCTATATTCGACATTTTAGAGATGACTACTCCATCAGATTTTCATTTGGAGCACGCTTACCTATATTTTTATCAAAAATCACTTTTTAATCGGCCTCCGGTTAAACTAATTTTGCAATTTCTAATTTAAACTCATATTGGAACCATCAAAACTTGGGTCAACTATGCTCCTAGCCTAATTTGACTATTTTGGAACTAATGGAACCATCAAGATTTCATTCCATGGTTGTTTGCTAGGATTTTGCCAGAAAACTCATTTTATAATTATAACTTTCTGTTAACCCAAAAATCCACATAAAGTAGAACCAACTCAACCAATAGTCATCCCACCAGTCCCAACAAGCCCTAAATGGCCCAAGGTCATTACACAAGCACTCAAATCCATAACATGACTGCAGAACCATGAAAAAAACCTAGAGAGTCATTACATAAGAGGACATATTCAGTACCTCTTTTGTACTGACCCCCTTTCCTCCGGGGGCTGCACTCCATGCCTGCANTTAAATTTAAGATGTATATTTTCTAAGAATTAGATATCAAAGATGTTACTAAATGCTAAAAAAATAGAATAAATATAATTTGAAGAAAATACATAATGATTCAGATCCGTACTATCCCTGTTCAAAATCTAAGGATGAAAATGATACTTCTGGTGACAAGGTAAGTAAGGAACCTTCTAGAAAAAATTCTAATAATAACTATGCATTCTGTCCAGCAGCTATGGGTACTTGAGATGTAAATTTAAGACATTTTGAGTCTATTTATCAAAGGATAAACCAATTATTATAATTAACTTTCGTGATAATGCATTGGCAGTGAGTAGGGAACCTATGGTGATATGGTATGCTTGTCGACAAACCAAGAAGATTATTGATGTTTTAAATTAGTTAAATTGGATTTAAGTTTGTCTAGTCATCAATTCTTGAATATTAGCTTGTAGTTCAAATTTAAAACATCAAGAATAAATGACTAGACAAACCTTACACCAATTTAAGATATTAAAATGTTTGTAGCTTTCTAGGTTTGTCAACAAGCACTCCACATTACCACAGACTACCAACTCAATCCCAATGCATTATCATGAACATATTCACCCTTAGATAAATAGAGTAGAAAATATATCATATTTATATACAGAGTATCATGAAAATATTTATGCTTAGATAAATTGAGTAAAAAATACGTCACATTTACACAAAGACTATCAAAAATTTTGGACAAAATACAAATTTATCAATTAGAATTTTCTCGAGTAGACACCTTACATAACTTGTCACTAAAAATATCATTTTCACCCTTTGATTTTGAATAGGATTAATGCTGTTGTAAATCATTATGCATTTCATTCAAGTTATATTTTTGTGCAATTATATTAGCTTTCAGTTACAATTGTGATATTCAATTCTCAGAAAATATATATCTCAAATTTAAGGTTCCTTTATTAAAACCTCCTATATGTTTGAATTAGTATGGAATGGTACCATTTAGCATGCTTTTTCACTTAGATGTCATTGATATATTATTTTATCCCTTACTTTAACTTTAGTGTTCCAACACAAATTCCATTGATGACTCAAGTTATGCTACGATTTTCACCATGCTAATTAACTAGTCCATTGAAAATAATATAAGCATTTGGTAAATTATCATCATTGATATCCCTACTTCCCTAGATCATATATCCAGATACTTAAAACTATCTCTCTTAGGGATGGACTAAGTGTCAAGCCTCACTTCAACACTTACATCTCGCATTGCATCACTGAACTTGCAGTCCAAATACTCTATTTTGGTTTTCAAGCCAACCTCTTTCATTGAACCATTGATTTGGTACTCTGAATACTTTATTTTGATATTTCTTAACCTAAACCCTTTAGTCTCAAAGGTTTGTCTTTAGATCTCTAATATGGCATTAATCCACTACGAATCTTAATAATTAGTATTTTGTCATCTGCAATTACTATGCATCAAGGAATCTCATCTTGAAATGGGTTGCGCTAATTCATCCATCACTATGTCAAATAGTAGAGGGGCTAAGATCAATCTCTAGTGCAACCCCATCTCTATTAGAAAGCTCTTTGATTCTCCTTCTACCATTCAAACCCATATTTTAGCTCTATCATACATGTACTTGATTACCTTAATATAAGCCACCTCTAACCTCTTTGCCTCTAGGTATCTCCAAAGAATGTCCCTTCGGACTTTGTTGTAAGACTTTTAAAGGTCAATGAACACCATATGCTAGTCCCTTTTCTTTTCTGGTAGTTCTCCGTAAATCTCAGAATATAAATGGTTTTTGTAGTCATTTTCCTCGATATGAATAAAAACTAGTATTAGAAAAGGACATACTTTTTCTTACGTTCAACTTCATCACTCTTTCCCAAACTTTTATAGTGTGGCTTAGTAACCTGACACCCTTGTAATTGTTAAATTTTTTTATATCATCCTTATTCTTATACAACTAAATCATTATACTTCATCTCTATGGGATTGGAATTTTACCTTTCTTAAAATGACATTCAATGAACTTGTTAGCCACTTCATACCTACTTTATCCATGCTCTTCCGAAGCTCCCCTAAAATCTCTAATAATCTGGTTACTTTTAACTCATCCTGATAAATCACCGATGTTACTAAACGCTAAAGAAATAGAATAAATACAACTTGAAGAAAATACATAATGATTCAGATCCGCATTACCCTTGTTCAAAATCTAAGGATGAAAATGATACTTCTGATAACAAGGTAAGTAAGGAGCCTTCTCAAAAAAATTCTAATGATAACTATGCATCATGTCCAGCAGCTATGGATACTTGAGATGAAAATTTAAGGCATTTTGGGTCTATTTATCTCAGGGCAAACCAATTATTGTAATTAACATTCATTATAAAGAATTGACATTGAGTAGGGAACCTATGGTGATTTGGCATGCTTGTCGATAAACCAAGAAGATTGTTGATGTTTTAAATTACTTAAATTGGATTTAAGTTTTTCTAGTCATCTATTATTGAATATTATCTTACATTTTAAAGTTAAAATATCAAGAATAGATGACTAGACAAACCTTGCACCAATTTCAGCAATTAAAACTTTAGTAGGCTTCTTGGTTTGTCAACAAGCACGCCACACTATCATAGGTTCCTAACTCAATCCAAATGCATTATCATGAACATATTCACCCTTACATAAATAGAGTAGAACATATGTCATATTTACATATAGAGTATCCAAAACTATTGGACAAAATAAGATGTTATCGATTAGAATTTTCTTGAGTAGGTACTTTACATAGCTAGTCACCAAAAATGTCATTTTCACCCTTTGATTTAAACATGATTAGTGCAGTTGTAAATCATTATGCATTTCATTCAAGTCATATTTTTGTGATATTTCATTAGCTTTCAGTTATAGTTATGATATTCAATTCTCAGGATATATACATATATATATATATATATATATATATATATATATATATATATATATATCAAATTGAAGCTTCATTTACTACAACCTCCTATATCTTTGAATGAGAAAGGAATGACACCATTTTCCATGAGTTTCCACTTAAATACCATTACTATATTATTTTATCCGTTACATATACTTTATTATTCTAACACAAGTTCCATTGATGGTTCAAGTTATGCTACGACCTTTACCATGCCAATTACCTGGTTCATTAAATTATCATCATTAATATCCCCTCATCCCTAGGCTATATATCTAGATACTTAAAAACTATCCCTCTTAGGGGTAGACTGAGTGTCAAACCTCACTTCCTTGCTTACCTCTCGCATTGCATCACTGAACTTGCAGTTCAAATACTCTGTTTTGGTTTTCATGCCAACCTCTTGCATTGAACCACTGAATTTGCACTCTGAATACTCAATTTTGATTTTCCTTAACCTAAACTTTGTAGACTCAAAAGTTTGTCTCTACATCTCTAATCTAACATTAGTCCACTACGAATCTCATCAATTAGTATTTTTTTTCTTCTGCAATTAATATACATCAAGGAATCTCATCTTGAAATAGACTGCATCAATTTATCCAGCACTATATCAAATAGCATCGGGCTAAGAGTCGATATCAAGTGCAACCCCTATCTATATTAAAAAGTGACTTGATTTTGCTCCCACCGTCCAATTCCACATTTTAGCTCTATCATACATGTACTTGATAATCTTAATATAAGCCATCAATACACTCTTTGCCTCTAGGTATCTTCAAAGTATGTCCCTTGGGACTTTGTCGTAAGACTTTTAAAGGTCAATGAACACCATGTACTGGTCCCTCATCGTTTTATGGTATTTCTCCATAAATCTTACAAGATGAATGGGTTCTATTGTCATTTGCATTGATATGAATCGAAACTAATATTGAAAAAGGACACCTTTTCTTACTTTCAACTCCACCACTCTCTCCCAAAGTTTTATAGTGTGGCTTAGTAACCTGACACCCTTGTAATTGTTAAAATTTTGGATATCATCCTTGTACAACCAAACCATTGTACTTTATCTCCATGCTTTTGGAATTTTACTTTCATAAAATGACACTAAATGAACTAGTTAGCCACTCCATACGAACTTTGTCCATGCTCTTTCAAAACTCCACTAGAATCTCAACCAATCTGATCACATTGCACTCATCTTGATAAATCATAGATGTAACTAAACACTAAAGAATAATTTGAAGAAAAACCATAATGACAAAATGTACTAGCACAAGAAGTTGGAGTTTAACCACTCCCATAATCAAGATCAAATCATATTCAATCTTGTGCTACGATAAACAAGACATATTTCCTACATCATCTTTGGTCGTGAACATAAATTTACAACTTACATTCACCGACAAGTTTAATCTTCTATGTATGAGTTAAAATACTCCATAAATAAAATTATCTACTATATAAGTAATGACACACATATATACACTATGATTTATTTAAACCAATATTTTATTATAGCAATATAAATAGTCTTTATAAGGGATTAAACTAAAAATACTATAACACAATTACATGGTTAATAGTATATCGCAACACCCAAGTCCACCCCATTTTAAAACTTGGAACATATTTTTGGCACACTCTACTATTAGACATTATGGATTTGATGAAATCCAATATCAGAACATAGTCATAAAATAGAGCAGACTCTTTACCCTTAAGCACATCCCTGGTCACCCTTTAAAAATGGTTACTTTTATCTCATTCCTCAATTATTTAGGACAATAATTTTTTTTATCTCATTTGGATTTTATGGACAAGAAAAAAAGTCTATAGTCCTCCTTTATTCATATTTTGGTAAATGGAGGAATAATATTTATACTTTGTTCTATTTTTTGTTTAATTTTTCCAATTCAGTGTCGAACAAGAACTTTTCTAGACAAGATAATGACATAAAAGTTCTTGTCCTGCACCAGATTGGTAAAATAAAACAAGAAATACAAAACATACAAATATTGTTCTTCTATTTACAAAAATATGAATAAAGGAGGACTATAGACTTTCTTTTCTTATCTATTAAAACCGAATGACATAAAAGAACTACAGTACTAAAGAATTGAGAAATGAGATAAAACTTATCATTTTTAAAAGATGAGTAGGGATGGGCTTGTGGGTAAAGAGTCTGCTCTATTTTATGACTATGTTCGGATATTGGACTTGGTCAAATCCATAATGTCTAATCATAAAGTGTGATGAAAATATGTTCCAAGTTTCAAATTCGGGTGGACTTGGGTGTTTACAATATACTATTAACCATGTAATTGTGTTATAGTATTTTTAGTTTAATTCCTTATAAAGACTAGTTATATTATTATAATAAAGTCTTGGTTTAAATAGATCATTGTGTATATATGTGTATCTTTACTTATATATTAGATAATTTTGTGTATAGAGTATTTTAACTCATACACAAAGATTAGAATTCTCGGTGCATATAAGTTATAAATTTATTTCATGACCGAAGATGATATAGGACAAACATCTTGTTTATCGTAGAACAAGATTGAATATGATTTGATCTTGATTATGGGAGTGGTTAAACTCTAACTTCTTGTTCTAGTACATTTTGTGTGTATTGAATAGACCAATTAGTGATATTTATTTATGTTTTGAATTTTTATAAATAAATTTTCTAGTTCATTATATGTACTTATACTCTTAATCTTGATATAATTGGTATGATCTATGTGATCTAAGGGTCAAAATGATACTCTGAGGCGCAACCTCCCAACCAATGAAAATGTAGTTACTTTTGTATAGAAACCTTCTGATTGTTTTTGTTGTTATACTCGGGTCTTGACACCATAGATCACATTTTTGTGGCTAGAGATTTTGCTAGAAACATATGGGGATTCATTACTTGTTTATTTGGTATTGATGAGGATTATACTCCTCTTAGAAATTTCATCATGAGGTGGTGGCTTTTTAAAGGCAAAAATGGAGCTCATAAACTAATTCTACAGTCCACTCCTATCTTTGTGTGTAGGATCCTATGGAAAAATAAGTGTGCATGTAAGTATGGTGGGAAATCTTCTAATCTTTCTAGAGTTAAGTGTGATTTCCTGGAAGAAACTATCAATCTCTTGGTTACTGCTTATCAATATATATTAAGTGGACCTACAGATGGAAGGATTTAATCTCTATGATTGAGGGTTGCTCTCATGAGATAAAGGTTACTACAGTGTAATGGCATACTCCTAAGGCTGACCTGGTCAAGTTGAACACTGATGGTAGTGTTTTAGACAAACCTGGCATCATGTGATCTTTGGAAGCTAGCTTATTCAACAGAGAAAGGCTAACATGACCAAGTCTTCTTACCACAAGTCACTTGACTTATCTTGGATCTTGAGACAAGCAAGATTGTCTTCCTTGGTGGTTTTAAGATCAGCTACATACATATTACTACATCTTTTTGCTATGAGGATCACTTCATTAGTTGACAAGTTTGTTACACTGCACTTGTCAGATAGGAATTACACTTAATTCCCTTTGTCACAGGTTTGAGAGACACTAAGAAGACTATAATTTAGACCTTGAACATAGTACACATCTTCAATAGCTTTCTCAAAACACTTTCCAATCTTACTTTACTCATGCTATATCCTTTCTTACCATCACTAAAAGAAACACTACCACCTTCAACTTCTTTTAAAGAGAGAAAGTTTTTAGTCCTTCTAGTCAAGTGCTTGGAGCATCCACTATCTATGAATAACCACTGACTGCTACCTTTTGACTGTTCCTACAAGAGATTACTTGTTAGTTTTGACAACCCACTTCAGTCTAAGTTCCCAATAATGAGATAGAGGCCTAATCAAAATTTTCTTGGTCCACCTAGGCAAGGGACTACTCAATTTTGACTTGGGACCTAGTCCCTCATTCACACTTTTGCTTTCTGAGTAATCAGACTACTGCCTTTTCAGAGTTCTTTTGAAAATGTCACAACTGCCTTTTAGATGACCATTTCTATCACAATGTAAACATAACAAGTTATGAGCAATAGATACATATTTATTATAAGGATTATGGGGGGGAATCAATTTTCTTGACATATCCTAGACCTCTTTTTTCATGACCCTAGTTGTTGGACACGTCCCCCAACAGCTTTGAAAAAGTAGTCCATTTCAAGGACTAGTTCAGGTCCTCTTTGAACTTTAGCAGGTCC
>DF365585.1:4894-23484 GCA_000787875.1 Solanum virginianum
CATTAAAGATTCAGAAGAGGGTGCAATATCAGAAGGATGCTTTGATGCATCTGCAGGTGAAAACAATCAAATGGACAACGAAAAGGTTACTTTATTCGAACCAACAATTTGCACATGTTTAATTATTGATACATCTGAAATTTGAATTTTTTTGGTCAAACTCTGTAATACCTTACTTTTCGATCATCAGGACTTGTCTGACTTTTTCGAAGGAACCAATGAGGCTATAGATTCACTTCTCTTACAACTCAGGGATCCTTTGAGTGCCACACCTTTATAGTCATTCACTCATCAAGAAGTAGCAGGCAGTTCTTTTCTTATATTCGACAGTTAATTGCCAACAACTCTCCTATGCAAAGAACTAGTTTTGCATGAATCCACAAAGACTCCTCCACAACGTAGCAGGAAACCTTCCAAGTTTAAAATATCCCCATTTTTGGAAACTTTCAATTCAGGCGCAAAGGGGGATGATAAATTGCCGCACCAGCTCAGGCATAAGCTTCCTTTTGAAGAGTATGGGATTTGTTACGAACCACCATTGGACCTCATCGCAGATTATGATACATGGGTTACAAAAGGACTGATGATAACGCATGCCAAGAGGTTAGACAAGCAAACCTATAGTATCAGTCAGTTCGTTTTCCTTTGATTTCATTTCTTCTAACTATTTTGATACTTTGATTACAGGAAATCACAAGATCAGCATTACTACTCACGATCATTTTCATTAGGGGTTCCCAAATTTGAATTAGTTATTGCGTCACCAACTAGCAAGAACTGGTTCTACCTCATGTCACAGCCTGACAGGTGTTGGAATGATGAGGTTAGAATACAAAATACTTACATTGTAGTATTTAATTCTTTCTTATAATTTTATACATCTATGATCTAATTTGCAACAAATAATTGCAAATATACAAAATATAGGGCTGATTCCATTAATATCTTGAAGTATCTTAACTGTTCCTTTATTTACGCAGCATCTAGATGTCATATTCTATTACCTTCGGAAGAAGTCCAAGAACCAGTTTGGTACCCATTACAGATACACCACGACGAGTTGCATATTCAAGAACTACATAGTTGCAACGCACGCTAGGTACTATGAAGGTCCCAATGAAGATGAAATTTGTACACAACAATTCATCGATCGTCTTCCTGAGGTATCTAAGTATGAGAGGGTTGTCACCAACATCATTAAGGGATATACTATCCCTGCCGGGACACCTTGACACCTTGTTGATGAAGTGTATATCCCGGTGAACTGTACCGCTGATTTTCATTGGGTGCTGGCAGTAGTAGAGTTGAAGGAAAGGTTGATACGTGTCTATGACTCTTCTCCTAGATAAAGGTGAAGTAACCCATCGTCTGAGGTTGAAAAAATTGCATTGATGCTGCCAACGTACCTCCAACACAGTGATTTTTATGAAAAAGTTGATCGTACAAACTGAGCAACACTTGATGCATACAAGGACAAATCAACAGGTGATATCATTGGTCCACAACATCCTTTTAGAATTGAATTTGTAAAACAAATTGCAGAACAAAAAAGTGACAGCGTGTAAGTTCTTTCTCAGTCGCACATGGAATACTCAGTCGCAGTTTATTATTTAAACTGCTCCTTCTCTACTTAATTTAAGTCAATCTTTTTTTATTCTTTGACAAATGTAGAGATTATGGTGTTTTTGTAGCAGCCTTTGCTGAGTATCCAAGCGATGGAATTCCAATCCCTTCAAATGCGATGAATACTACATACTTCCATAAAAGATACGCCGCTCTTTTATGGAAATATGGATTGGATAAAGCTTCCGAAGGGTACACAAGTGACAACGATGATCCCCCCAGGCCCAAGGAACCTTTTTGTCCACCCAATAGAGAGAAATTAGTTGATCTTTCTTAAACGGTTCCACTAATGTATTTTTTTTTTGTTTACAATCACTAGATATCACTCCAATACTATTTACTTATTTATCTCTAATTTTTGGTGCACAACAATTACTACTCTTTATAAAACAGTTTTTGTGACCTTTTTATTGATACTATGTGTGATTACTTGATACTTATACCCATTTACCTTCATTGATACTAGATTGTTTATCCATTGGTGAGGTTAATCTTTCACAAAATACACTACATTGATACTTAATACCCAACGCTCCACATCACTCAATCTCCAGATTTGTTTCTAACCAGGTTTTAAAATACGAAAAAATAATTTGTCAAAGGACAATCATTTTTCAATATTACTAATTTACTTTTTGAAAGATACCTAAATTCATCTCCTTTGGGATATTGGGTCTACACTTACTACACTTGCACACATTAACTTTCAAGATATTCATTACTATTCAATTTCCAATGGCTCAAACAACTTATAAACACATAACTTTACATCGAATCAAATCCAATAAGAAATAGAAGGTACTAACGAAGATTATCGCCTGATACCTCAACCAATATGCTTTGATAATGATGCATGATATAAATTATTTTCAGTATCTACTTTAATGACACTTAACAAATACCATTCAACACCAACACATCTTCTAATTATCTCCTCCTCAACTATCAACACAACAAAAAAATAAGATATAAACTAACATCCATTTCAAAGCATATTTTTGGGAAAAATAGAAATCATGTTTATTCAAACCATATGAAAAATGGTTTACAAAACATATTTATTCAAATCATATTCATGACTCTTAACAATTCATGGTCAAATTAAGCACAGATACTAGTCACTTTTCTCTTGGAAAAAAATTACATGAACATCTATTGTGTTTTTCCTGACCACAACAACAACAACAATTTGTGTTTGTGCTGATCTTTTCTCTCATACTCTTCATTCTACCTTTCTTTGGTCTCCCAGACATTCTCTTGTACTTTGGTGGCAAAACCAATTCAGAAAGAACTTCTTTTGGTACATTCTAATCTATTCTATCTGGCATCGACATTATCACCAACTCATAAGTACATGCTAAAGCTTCCAATTTATAATAATTAAAATAGTATGGATGCATATCAATTATATTCTTGCTTTTCAGTACAGCAATTGCGTGTAAATAGGGTACTTCATCAATCTGGAATTTTCCACAACAACATCTTTTCCTTTCAAGGCAAACTATATACCTCCGTCCAGCATCATAAATTGAAAAAATATACTCGGATGATGGCATCACCTGTTAAAAATATTAAAACATGTTGATACACACACACTTATGGTTTCAATACAGTACTTATGTTCTTTCACTTTTAAATTTCTTTATTTTGCTAGTGTTAGATAGAAAACAATAACATTTTACAAATTGATACCATCAAACATAATTAGAAATTAGCTTTTCACATAGATAAACTAAGATATGTACCTTCATTGAAGTACAACTAGAAGTATTATCAATTAGAATTTGCTCATACTTTTTACCTAAAGTTTCTTTTGTATACGAAGCCCTCTCCCTGTTCTTGCAATTCCACGAACCAAAAAGAATTCTTGCCTCCTCTAAGAAATCTATGATTGGCAGTTCTCTTGCCTAGAGAAGGCACCCGTTGATACATTCAACGATATTAGATGTCATAAGAAGGCCTCTATTCACCGGGTCATGTACTCTAGCCCATTTCTCATAACCAACACTTTCAAGATAAGTTTTGACCCTCCGATCAATTTTACAACCTTAGTCATTATCCTGTTAAATTCTTCCATTCGGTAACACTTAGCCATAGCATAGAACTTATCACTTAACACTTCCTTGCTTCTCCTGTAGTTCGTGCAAATATTCTTCCACAAATGTCAGATGCATGCATAATGCAGGACATTTGAGAATATAAGACCAACACTCTTGATTATACTTTCATTACAATCAGATACAAAACACAGATTCTCTCTATCACCAACCACACTTTTGAACTGCATAAAAAATCATGACCATGAAGAATCGTTCTTGGTAAACAACTCCATAAGCCAATGACAAAATGCAACCTATATTATTTAATCCAAATAAATAAATAAAAATTCCTTTACAAACTTTTGTTGCTGCAAAATAAAATAAATTTAATATCATAACCAAACTTGATACCTGCACTATCAAGTGTACTTGCCGATACGAAGGTCCCTTTATAAGGCCCATTTAGATGTGCCCCATCAACAACGACAACGGGTCTGCAGAACTGAAACCCCGTATAAATGGGCGCAATGCAATGCATATATACTTGAACTCATGAGTTTCAGATTTGGGCATTCTTATGTATGACTTTGGATACACAGTATTTAACATGTGAATGTATTTTGGCAACATTCTGTATCCATCGGCAGGCTTACCCCGTAAAGTATCCACCGCATGTTCCTTTGCAACCCATGCTTTTTGATACGTTATATCAACACTAAAGGCAGCCTTAACATCATCTTTTATATCATTTGGAGTGTAATTACGCTTGTGATTAACCAGTTTAGGAAGCGTTACACACTTACGAACAAGAGCGTCTCCTCAACATTATTCAACAACCTTTCCCTCCTCATACATGTATGCTCTTCGTTGAAGTATCTGATTTTAAAAAAATTTGAATTTTTTCTTTGCGATGACTTCATACGCCAAGCACAATCTTCGGAGAAACATCTCAACACATAACTGTCACATGAATGCAATTATTCAAATTAGAAACTTTCAAAAGCACAGAATACCTATACCTTAAATTCAAAATATATGTACTTGTTCAACTAACATAATGCCCTTAAAAATTGATACTACATGTATACATGTTAACACTAATGTTGAGTATACATAATGTCTGATTCCTAGATACCTGAATGACGAATCAATATAGATATATTCATCTTCTACGTTTTTTTCCCTCTGATGAAACAAGAATCTGCAAATTGAACAATGCAGCTCAATTATTTTTTAAAAATTTTTAAACCTAACAGTCTATAATATTTTTTATGTGATTGATTTTTAACACCCCAACGTTCAGCGTTAATCAAGGGATAACCCATTAATTGACTATTTTTTTCCTATTTTAGCGTAACAGCTTTTCACTCAAGCAATGGTATCAACGTTTTTTTCAAGTATCATGAAGTATACAAACAGTGGAGATTTTCAGTAAGTAATGAAAGAGTGGGGAATATTAGGAATTATGCCTTTACAGTTTGTCATTTGTATAATTTATACAAATATATATATATATTCATAATTTAAATTTTACAAAATGTTGTATGTGAAGCATTGTTCATACCATATAAAAAGTTATATTTGAAAAATAATATATAATAATAGGTATTTATTTATTAAAAAAAACATGAAAAGAAATAATTATTAACTAAGGGGTCGTTTGGTGTGAAGGATAAGGGCATTTAATCCCGGGTTAAAAATATAGTGGCCTTTAAATTGATGTTTGGTTAGCAAGCCCGGGATAACTTATCCCGGGATTAATAAATAGTACCGGGATAAGTTATCCCTCTTCTTGGGAGGTATAATAATCCCGGGATAACAAGCATAAATCACAATTGTATCCTTTTAAACCTTTTTTACGTCTCATTTTAAATTTTTATGTATATTACATTATTTTTTATTACAATATATAATAAAATTCACAACCTTCACTCATTATTTTTTATGATATTTTTTCATATTTTTCTATTAAAAAAATTATACTATACAATATAATTTTTATTGACTAATTCTTATTTTTTTTATATTTTGATTTTTCATAAATTTTTTTAATTTAACAAACTTATAAACTAGAAATTCTATTTTTAAATTAAATAAGAAGACAGTTTTATTTTTAAATGCATACCATCCACACATAAAAATATTTAAACTATATAAGATGAAAGATTTATTTTTAAAATGAATATTAAATAACTAAAGCTAACAAGGAAAATGCATAAAAACCTACTAATAAAGTGAAGGGTATTTTTGTAAACAAACAACATATTCTTAAAATTTATCCAACAAAGCAAACACTCAATAAAAAATAACTTCAACATAACTTATCTCATCATTACTAATCTCAGAATAATTTATTTCATCATAACTTATCCCCTCACAACTTATATTCAAACCAAACAACCCTTAAGAGTTTTAATAAAATATCTTAGCAAAATTTTTTTAAAAAATTACTAAAACTAGAGATTTTAAAGCATAAGTCTAACACCTTTTTTATTTTAGGAACAACAATTTTTTTATCTTCCATGAATCCTAGAACTTTCACATTTCATAATTGAAATGGTCTTGTGAATAACACTTGCAAATTCATATGGGATTTCTAGGGAACTAAATTCAATTTTCTACTTTATTACTTCCTTTGTTTCATATTACGTTAATTGTTATAAAAAAAATTATGTTTCAAAATAAGTGAATTGTTCACTTTTTAAGAGATGTGTTGAAATTTTTTTCCAATTTTACCTTTCATTAATTAAGTTTCTAAGGTTGAGTTTTGTACGAGAAATAAATAATGCATTAAATGAGTGTGTGGAGTTTGAAAAAGATAATGAAAAAATATGATTAAATTTTATCTTTATTTTTTTTCTTAATATGTGTGAAATGATCGAACAATTAATATGAGACAGAGGGAGTATAATTTTTTACTAGGTAAACTTTGTTACATGTTTTTCTGCTACGTTTGCATCTTATCTTTAACCAAGAAGATTAACATTTTGCTTCTACTTTTCAAATTGAAGGTTTATTTCAATTTATTCAGCCTGTGATGTCGTCTTTTCTCGGAATTTCTCTCTCTTTCCGACGATAAATCTCCGTCGACTCTCCGGTAAAGTTCCAGAAGAAAAATCCACTTCCCCCTTCTCACTGAATGTCATCTTTTTTTAATGTCTTTGTTGATTATTTAATTTGTTGGTTGTGAAATTAAATTGATTTTTCTTCATTCACTTGTATGGTGAGAAAATTCATCAAATTCCTTGAATTGAGTGTTGTATTTTACTTGTTCTTGTGAAATTGAATTGGGTTTGCCTTCTTTTACTTGTTTGTTTGTTGTAAAATTACTTATTAGGGTGTTTATTAAGTTGCTCACGATTATTGTTTTTGAGTTCTCATTATTGTATATAGATTATTGTACATTGTTCCTAGCGTATATTTTACGGCTTCCATATATAAATGTATCATTAGGGTATTGTTTTCGAGTGATTGTATCTTCTTGGCCGTCTATAGTTTATTGAGTTATTAGTACTGAATTTAGTTTTAGTTGGGACTAAAGGTAGATTAGGGTCATATCTTCGGTTGGGGATGGAGGCGAGGGGTACTAACTGTAAGAGGGGCAAGGGCTTACTTAAGTTGAGAGTAGGGTCGTGGAAATAGTATCACTTACAAGGAAGTCCATAGAGCTAGTAAAGAGTCTTAAGAGAAGACAAATTAATATAGTGTGTGTTCAGGAGACCAGATAGGTAGGTACCAAAGCTCGAGATGTAGACGAGTTTAAATTATGATACTCTAGTGGCTCTAGAATAAAAATAGAGTAGGTACACTAGTAGATGAGGACTTTATGGAGTATGTGGTTGAGGTCAGGAGGGTAAATGATAGGATGATATCTATTAAACTTATTATCGACAGATGTATAGTGATGTAGTTAGTGCCTATGCACCTCAAGTGGATTTGGATAAGGAAGTCAAAAAGCTCTTTTGGAAGGATTTGGATGAGCTTGTGAAAGGTATACTGATCATAGAAAAGATCTTCATTGGGGGATTTTAATGGACATATCGATGCAACTTCTAGTGGTTTCGATGATGTGCATGGAGACTTTGATTTTGGATAGAGGAATGGAAGTGGAACGTCGGATAGAGGAATGGAAGTGGAACGTCTCTTTTGGCTTTTATTAAAGCCCTTGAGTTGGTTATTGCTAACTCATATTTTCTGAAGACGAAAAATCACTTGATTACCTTTCATTGTATAGTAGCTAAGACTCAGATTGATTATCCTTCCTTCGAAAAAGGTGATAGAAGCCTTTATAAGAATTACAAGGTTATTTTGAGTGAACATATTTTTACTCAGCATAAGCTTTTAGTGATGGATTTAGAGATTAAGAGGGATAACATATTGTTATACTACTTTTCTTTGGTTATATACTTCTTTCTATTTTATGTCCTCTTGTCATCTAACATTGAATACAGGTTAATAAGATCATATGCATTGTATGCCCGCATCTAACATTTCCTATCCTTTTTCAGGAGATGGGGGAGAAGTTGAGTAGTTTGGCGGCTTGGGGTAGTAGCGAGGATGTGAATAATATGTGGAACACTCTTGCTGATTGCATTAGAAAAGTAGCTACCGAAGTACTAGGGGTGTCGAGAGGGATCTTTGGTGGATGTCAAGGTTATTGATGGTGGAATGAAGAATTTCAAGGCAAAGCGAAAGCTAAGAAGGTTCCCTGACAAAGTGGTTGGAGTGTATGGATCAGAATGAAAAATAAAGGCTTAAGGATATCTATAAGAGAGCGAAGACGACAGTCACGAGCATTAAGATAGCAGCCTTTGAATGTTTATATGTCGAGTTAGAAAAAAAGGTGGGGATAAGAGATTATATAGGCTTGGGAAAGAGAGAGAGAGAGAAAATCTCAACACTTTGTAAGGACGTGGGTCGTGTGACTCACCACGGGCCATGTGGAGGGCCTTGAGGTGACCCTTGGCCTTGTATATAGAGTGTTGGCCTAAACTTTGGAGTTCAAGACCAAGGCTTACACCACATGAACTCCACACGGTCCGTGTGGCACTTTATGGGTTGTACGGTGGCTTGTGTAAGTAGCCTTGGCCTTGAAAACCATATTTTAGCCAAGGCACTTCACACGTGAACCTCATCAGTCTGTATAATCCTTCATGGGTCGTATGGCCTTCCGTATGGGCGTTGGTGTGAAACTTTTCTAAGTATGCAATCACCGTCTTGGAACTTTGTCAGTGAGATTTTGGCTAAGTGATGCAACACGGAAGGCACATAGTCCGTGTGCCTTTGGACGATCTGTATGACCTCCATACGGGACCCCTGGCAACATTTTATCATCCGTTTCATTAATGACATTCTTGTAATATTGGCTATTCCTAAGGGTAATTTGTGACTTCCTATCCCATCCTAAGACTTTCAAATGACCTATACTCTTCTATTCTCATTCAAATTCAATTTAACACTTAGAATTACTCAAACTCTCTCATAAGAACTCCTCTCAAGTGAACTAGTGAAGGCTTATCTTGGGGATTAAGGAAAAGTTATTTTCTTCATCAATTTTTTCTTGTTTCTTCTTGGTTAGCTAAGGTATGTGGGATTGGTTCATGGTCCCTTTCAACCATGAAGACCCCAAACTCTTTTATGCTTGATTTTATGAAACTAAGCTTACTTTAAACATGGGTCTTTTATATTATTATTTATTTGATTCAATTGAGATATTGACTATGTTTAATTATTCTATTTAAAATGATTTAAGCCTTGATATGTTGAATTGCATGAATATTATGAAGATTTGAATATGCATTGTCCCTTTAAAGTTTGATTTAAGCATAGGTAATCTAAATTGTTATTTGAATGTGGATTCTACTTATGGTTTTACTTGAATTTCATATAGTATTATTGATTTAAGATTGAATCTCTATTGCCAATACTATTCTCATATCATTCATGGCATATGCATATATGAGCTTTAATTTTTGATGAAAATTATCAGTGGGTCGAGCTCACATATAGATTTTATGAAAATGATTCGGTGAGTTAAGCTCACATATGTTTACTATTCGGTGAGTTACGCTTACATATGGTTATGACAAGAATGTGATCACATAAATATCTATGATATGGGTCTATGATCATTTTGGGTGTTTACACCATCTTGATATATGAATGAGCTATTCTTACGCATGAAAAGTATAATTCAAACTATGATTTCGTTTTTGAGCCCAAGTATAAATGATTATGAAGTATATTTGGCTTTTAAGTCCGAGTATGCATTGAAATGACTTGTACCTCTTTTGAAAGCATGTATACATATATGTATTCTTGTGGGATGATGAATGAGCACCAATGAGATCGGAGGCATCAGGGCTATCCCTAAGGATCCTCTTCCTCTCTCTTGAACTATGTGCCAGCCTAGGTACTTTGATATGGTAACCCTTACCAAAATAGGAGGCCTCCCATAAGGTGCGATTACAATTTGATATGCTATGATATGAATGAAAATCCTATTAGAAATGGGAGGCCCATAAGGAAGGTCACTTCTTCGAAATGGGAGGCCCGTAAGGAGAAGTATGTTTTACCTTTGGCAAGTAG
This sequence comes from Solanum virginianum, assembly GCA_000787875.1. Taxonomy (NCBI): domain Eukaryota; kingdom Viridiplantae; phylum Streptophyta; class Magnoliopsida; order Solanales; family Solanaceae; genus Solanum; species Solanum virginianum. The sequence continues at coordinate 15,145 of DF365585.1, forward strand.
ATCACCTCTTTTTTGGTGTAGGAATAACATCGAGAGGCCTGTAGGGAGAGGTATGGTTTCCCTTTGGCAAGTAGACCACCTCTTATCCGATGTTGGGATAACATCAAAATTCAAAGGAATAGCTCGCTTGTTTTTATATGTTGGTTGAGATCTTATCCCCTCTATATTAAAGCATTATGCATTGCATGCATCATGGATTTCATGGCATATTGTTATACTACTTTTCTTTGGTTATATACTTCTTTCTATTTTATGTCCTCTTGTCATCTAACATTGAATACAGGTTAATAAGATCATATGCATTGTATGCCCGCATCTAACATTTAATGCAGGTTAATAAGATCATATGTATTGCATGCTCGCATATTTAGTACATTCAAACATACTAACACATACTTTTACCTACATGATCTAACCATGTAGGGGTCGGAGACCATATGCTTTCACCTTTTGACGGCTAGTTCAGATTTGTGAAGTTGTTGTGGTGAGTCCTATCTTCTAAGGATAAGTCATCATCCATTTACCTTGTGTTGCTCCTGCTTATGTTATATTTACTTTGAGGATGAGTCCGGGACATGTCTTGGCCCCCGTCTTATTCTATGACTTAAAGGTATTATTGGACAAGATGTAAACTCTTGTACAATTATGTGTTATGTTATGCTATTTGGAGATTATGGTTATGACTATCTATTGGATATGGATATTATGATGATTCGTTTATGATATGATATGGAAACGTGGAAAGTCCTAAGTGCAATTCTATCCCCCATAGAGTGTATCATGCTTACTAGCCCCTTAGTCTCTATATGCTATGTGCTATGCGTATCCATGTAAATCCTCATCCCTATGATATTCTCATAGCGTAAGTCCTATATTTCCGTCTCTTAGAACTATGTGTTTACTATTTTGTTATGCGCTTTCAAACCAATAATGTGAATTTTGATACTTTGAGGCTTGTTTGAGGACTCTCAGGTTCCTATTCGTCATGTTAATCCTAGACCCAAGTCTGAGTCGTGACAAGCTTTGTATTAGAGTACTAGGTTTATAAATGGTCCTCGGAGTCCAACATGTCGCGTCGAGTGAAGTCCTATTCATGGGTGTGAAGTGCATCATACCTATGAGTGGGAGGCTATAATAGCATTCTAAGAATTGTCTCACTTCTTCATGTCTTATGTCATGCTTTGGACCGTGTATTAAGGTTTCTTAATCCCGATGTTATCCTTGCTACATTACAGTAGATGCCTCCACGAAGAACTTTCCTACCTAGACAGGCCTCGGTTAATGAGAACCAAGTTCCTCAAGGGCCTATGAAAGAGCCAGACACTAATGGCGAATTTCGTACTATTATTGCCATGCTTACTCAAGTGGTGACCACCCAGACTAGGCAGGCTCATCTTCTTCCTCGTGATCCCACTCTGGCTACTAAAATGAGAGATTTTACGAGGATGAATCCTTCAGAGTTTTGTGGATCAAAGACTGATAAGGATACTCAAGAATTCATTGATGAACTCTCTAAGGTGTTGACTGTTATGGGAGTAACTTCTGAGGAGAAGGCTAAGTTAGCTGCTTATCAGTTGAAGGATGTGGGTTAAGTGTAGTACACCTAATGGTTGATGGAAAGGGTTTGTGGTGATGGAGTTAACTGGGAAGAGTTCAAATTTGCCTTTTTGGATCGTTTCTTCCCTCTTGAACTTACGAAGGCTAAAATGAAAGAATTATCAACCTCAAATAGGGTCGTATAAGTGTGAAGGTCTATGCCCTCAAGTTCACAAAATTCTCAAAGTATGCTCTTATGCTAGTGGCTGACCCCCGTGCAAGAATACACAAGTTTATTTTTGGGATCTCTGATTTGGTTGTGAAAGAATGTCATATGGCTATGCTTATTCGGGATATGGACATCTCCAGGCTCATGACATATGCGGAACAGATTGAAGGAGAAAAGCTCAAGGAGAAGAGGGTGCATGATTCTAAGAGGGCCCCTTATGATGGTGGGTTCTCCAACTCCAAGAGTGGTGGTTATGGTCGTTTTCTACAGGGCCAAGGTTCTAATGCAAGGCTTTCCAATGCTAGGGTGCCTCCTCCTAGGGCACTTATTGAAGGTAGACCATTACTTCCCAGGTGTGACAAGTGCGAAAAGAATCACACGGGTGCTTGTTGGAGAGATGTGGGCATATGTTATGGGTGTGGTGATAGGAGCCACAAGTTTATTGACTATCCTAAGGTTGCCTAGAATGGTTAGGGTCCAGAGGCCCAAGGTGATCAATGCCAGCATAGAGCTCCACGAGGTGGTGCCCCCAAACATAACAGATTTTATTCTTTGCATGCTCTTTAGGAAGTTGAGGGGACTTTGGATGTTGTGACTGGTATATTAAAAGTCTTTGATTTTGATGCTTATGCTTTGCTTGATTTGGGTGCAAATTTATTTTTTATGACTCCTCTTTTGGCTGTTAAGGTTAGTTTGAGCCCTGAAATCTTAAGGGAGCCCTTTTGGGTTTGTACTCCCGTGGGTGAGTTTATTGTTGCCCGAAGAGTCTATCAGGTTTGTCCTATCTCTATTTTGCATAAAGTTCTTCCATGTGATCTTGTGCAACTTGAGATGTTTGATTTTGATATTATTCTCTGGATGGATCGGTTGCATGCTTTATATGCCTCCATAGATTGTAAAACTCGGAAGGTCAAGTTTCAATTTTTGGATGACCCAGTTCTTGAATGGAAGAGTAGTGACTCCGCTATTAAAGGTCGATTTATTACCTACCTCAAAGCCCAAAAGATGATTTCTAAGGGGTGTATCTATCATATTATAAGAGTCAAAGATGTAGAGCCTAAATCACCTATTCTTGAATTGGTTCCGGTGGTTAATGAGTTTTCGAATGTGTTTCCCGAAGATTTGTTCAGTATTCATCCTAAAAAGAAAGAAAACTTTGGGATAGATCTCCTGGAGATTGTTTCAAAGAGGAGGTGGTTAATGAGTTTTCGAATGTGTTTCCCGAAGATTTGTTCAGTATTCATCCTAAAAAGAAAGAAAACTTTGGGATAGATCTCCTTCTGGATACTCAACCTATCTCTATTCCTCTTTATCGTATGGCACTAGCTGAGTTGAAGGAGTTGAAAGATCAATTGAAGGACTTATTAGAGAAAGGCTTCATTAGGCCAAGTATATCATCATGGGGTGCTCCAATATTATTTGTAAGCAAGAAAAATAGGTCTCTTCAAATGTGCATTGATTATAGGCAACTGAATAAAGTAACCATCAAGAATCAGTACTCGTTGCCAAGGATCAATGACTTGTTTGATCAACTTCAAGGAGCCACCCATTTCTCAAAGATTGACCTCCGTTCCGATGATTATCAATTGAAGTTTAGGGAGTGTGACATTCCCAAAATGGCTTTTCGGACTAGATATGAGCACTTTGAATTTGTGGTGATGTCGTTTGGTTTGACTAATGCTCCAGCTGTGTTTATAGATCTCATAAATCGAGTGTTCAAGTCATTCTTTGATAGTTTTGTGGTTGTTTTCATCGATGATATCTTATTTATTCCAAAAGTGAGTGGGAGCATATGGATCATTTGAGGTAGGTTCTTCAGACTTTGAGGGAGAAACAATTATATTCTAAGTTCAGCAAATATTAGTTTTGGTTGGGCGAAGTACCCTTTCTCGGTTATGTGGTATACGGTGATGGTATTAAGGTTGACCCAAAAAAGATCGAAGTCGTGAAGAATTGGCCTAGACCATTGACACCTTTGGATATTCAAAGTTTTCTTGGGTTGGCTGGTTATCTAGGAGATTTTTTTGAAGGTGGGGCCTTGAGGTAACCCTTGGCCTTATGTGTAGACTGTTGGCCTCAACGTTGGAGTTCAAGACCAAGGCTTGCACCACATAAACCCCTTCTCATCTAATGCATATCTATTGACCAAGTTGACTCAAAAGAAGGCCAAGTTTGTGTGGTCGGATGAATGTGAGAAGAGTTTTTATACTTTGAAAGATCGGATTGCATCGGCTTCTGTTTTGACTCTACCGGATGGCTTAGAAGGGTTTGTGGTATATTGTGATGCTTCTTATATTGGGTTGGTTTGTGTTCTTATGTAACATGATAAGGTGATAGCTTATGCATTAAGGCAATTGAAAGTGCATGAGTATAATTACCCGACTCATAATCTTGAGCTAGTGGCTGTGGTGTTTGCTTTGAAAATTTGGAGACATTACTTGTATGGGGTATATGTTGATGTTTTCACCGATCATAAGATTTTGCAATATGTGTTAACCCAAAGAGATGTTAACTTGAGGCAAAGAAGATGGTTGGAATTTCTTAAGGACTATGACATGAGTGTGCAATATCATCCCCACAAGGCAAATATTATAGTCGACGCTCTTAGTACACTATCTATGGGAAGTGTAGCTCATATTGATGAAGGGAAGAATGAGTTGGTAAAGGATTTTCACTATTTAGCTAGGTTGGGCATTAGATTGGCCAAGTCTAATTATGGTGGTATTCATGTTCAAAATGGGGCTGAATCTTTTGTGGTTGTTAATGTTAAGGCTAAGCAAGATTTGGACTCATCATTGGTTGAGTTGAAGAAGTTGGTTGCCGAAAAAAGATAGAAGTTTTCTCCCAAGGGCAAGATGGTGTGCTTTGGTATCAAAATCGGTTGTATGTCGAATGTTGATGATCTTAGGAGGGTGATTATGAGTGAAGCCCATAATTCTCATTATTCTATTCACATAGGATCCACCAAGATGTATTGAGATCTGAGGGAGGTGTATTGAGATCTGAGGGAGGTGTATTGAGATCTGAGGGAGGTGTATTTGTGGCATGGTATGAAGAAAGATATAGCCAAGTTTGTATCTGAATGCCCTAATTGTCAACAAGTGAAGGTTGAGCATCAAAGGCTTGGTGGTTTAGCTCAAGATATTAAAATTCTTACTTGAAAGTGGGAGAATTTGAACATGGATTTTGTGGTTGCTTTGCCCCGGATTTGGAGGCAATTTGATTCAATTTGAGTTATTGTTGATCGAATGACTAAATCGCCTCATTTCCTACTGATCAAGACTACCTTCAATGCCGAAGATTATGTAAGGTTGTATATCCAAGAGTTGGTGAGGTTGCATGGTGTGACTAGGTCTATCATATCAAATCGTGGCACCTAATTTACTTCTCACTATTGGAGATTGTTTCAAAGAGGACTTGGCACTAAGGTGAAGTTTAGTACCGCCTTTCATCATCAAATCGATAGACAAGCTGAAAGAAAAATTCAAACTTTGGAGGACATGTTGAGGGCTTGTGTGTTGGAATTCATGATCATCTACACTTATTGTGTTTGCTTATAACAATAGCTTTCATGTTAGCATTGGTATGGTACCGTTTGAAGATTTATATGGTAAAAGATGTAGATCTTCAGTGGGGTGGTTTGAGTTGGGAGAGATTGATTTGACTGGCTCGGATTTGGTATTGGAGGCGATGGAGAAAGTAAAGCTTATTAGGGAGAGGTTGAAGATGGCTCAAAGTTGTCAAAAGTCTTATTCAGATGTTAGAAAGAGGGATCTTGAGTTTCATGTGGGTGATTGGGTGTATGTGAAGGTCTCACCCATGAAGGGGGTAATGCATTTTGGTAAGAAGGGCAATTTAAGTTCTCGGTATGTAGGTCTTTATGAGATTGTTGAGCGGATTAGGAATGTGGTTTATAGATTGGATTTGCCTCTAGATTTGAGTTCTGTTCACCTGATTTTCCATGTGTCTATGTTGAGGAAATTGTTTGGTGATCCTAGTGCAATTGTGCCTTTGGAAGGTGATGAGGTTGAGGAGAGCTTGTCTTATAAGGAATTCCCGATCGAGATTCTGGATAGGTAAGTGAAGCTGCTTGGCAACAAGGATGTGGCTTCAGCTAAGATGCTTTAGAGAAATCAACATATTGAGAGTGCTACATGGGACGCGGAGTTGGACATGATGAAATGGCATCCCCATCTCTTCCAATCTACTCAAGCCTAAGGTATTAGGTTCTTCCTTTTCCAAGTGATCCTAATTCTTTCACTCTTGAGTTTCATGACATGACATGCATACATATGCATTAAAATGATTCAATGATGTTTTGAATGATTTAAAGATGTTTTAATATGAGTTTTAATGACTTTATGATTTTCAAGTGATGAAATATGCATTGTGTCCTTGTGTTTAGATGTTTCATGTTCAAATCAAGTCTTTCAAGCCTTGTTCTAGCACATTCGGGGACGAAGGGGAGATGATGTAAGGACTCGGACTTTGTTAGGCCTTAATGGTGCACAGATTTTTGGTTTTGGAAAGTTTTTAACCAAGGTGACACCTTATAGGCACCTCTACGGGTCGTGTGACTCACCAGGGGCCATATGGAGGGGCCTTGAGGTAACCCTTGGCCTTATGTGTAGACTGTTGGCCTCAACGTTGGAGTTCAAGACCAAGGCTTGCACCACATAAACCCCACACGGTCCATGTGGCACTTTATGGGTCGTGTGGTGGCTTGTGTGAGTAGCCTTGGCCTTGAAAACCACATTTTGGCCAAGGCACTTCACACATGAACCTCATACGGTCCGTATGATCCTTCACAGTTGTATGGCCTTTTGTATAGGCATTGGTGTGAAAATTTTCTAAGTATGGAATTCCCGCCTTGAAACTTCGTCAGTGAGATTTTGGCTAAGTGATGTACCATGGAAGGTCACACGGTTCGTGTGCCTTTAGATAGTCCATATGACCTCTATACGAGATCCCCGATAATATTTTATCATTTGTTTCATTAATAGCATTCTTGTAATTTTGACTATCCTAAGGGTTATTTGTGATTTTCTATTCTATACTAAGACTTTCAAATGACCTATACTCTTCTATTCTCATTCAAATTCAATTCAATATTTAGAATTATGCAAACTCTCTCATAAAAACATCAGTCAAGTGAACTAGTGAAAGCTTAGCTTGGGGATTAAAGAAAGGCTCTCTTCTTCATCAAATTATTCTTGTTTCTTTTGGTTAGCTATGGTATGTGGGATTGATTCATGGTTCCTTTCAACCATGAAGAACCAAACTCTTTTACACTTGATTTTATGAAATTGAGCTTACTTTAAACATGGTGCTTTTAGATTATAGTTTATTTGATTAAATTGAGATATGGGCTATGTTTAATTGTTGTATTTCAAGTGATTTAAGCCCTAATATGTTGAATTGCATGAATATTATGAAGATTTGAATATGCATTGCCCCTTTAAAGTTTGATTTAAGCATAGGTAATCTAAATTGTTATTTGAATGTGGATTTTACTTATGGTTTTACTTGAATTTCGTATTGTATTGTTGATTTAGGATTGAATCTCTATTGTCCTTGCTATTCTCATATCATTCATGGCATATGCATACATGAGCATTAGTTTTTGATGAAAATTATCAGTGGATTGAGCTCACATATTATTTTTATGAAAATGATTCGATGAGTTAAGCTCACATATGTTTATTATTCGATAAGTTAAGCTCACATATGGTTATGACAAGAATGTGATCACATAAATGTCTAAGATATGGCTCTATGAGTATTTTGGATGTTTACACCATCTTGATATGTAAATGAGCTATTCATATGTATGAAAAGTATGATTCAAAGTATAATTTGGCTTTTGAGCCCAAGTACGAACGATTATGAAGTATGTTTGGCTTTTAAGACCGAGTATGCATTAAAATGATTTGAAATGACTTGTACCTCTTTCAAAAGCATATCTACAAATATGTATTCTTGTGGGATTATGAATTAGCACCGATGAGATTGGAGGCGTATCTCTAAGGGTCCTCTTCTCTCTCTTGAACTATGTGCCAATATAGGTATTTTGATATGGTAACCCCCACCAAAATGGGAGGCCCATAAGGTGTAATTACAATTTTGATATGCTATGATATGAATAAAAATCTTATCTGAAATGGGAGGCCCGTAAGGAAGGTTACTTCTCCAAAATGGGAGGCTCGTAAGGAGAAGTATGGTTTACCTTTGGCAAGTAGACCAACTCTTTATTTTTCATATGGGGATAACATCGGGATTCCAAGTAACAGCTCACTTGGTCTTATATTTTGGTTAAAGTTTCATCCTTCCTATATTAAAGCATTATGCATCATGGATTTTATGGCATATTGTTATACTACTTTTCTTTGGTTATATACTTCTTTCTATATTATGTGCTCTTGTTATCTAGCATTGAATGCAGGTTAATAAGATCATATGCATTGCATGTCCGCATATGTAGTACATTCAAACGTATTAACACATACTTTTGCCTACATGATCTAACCATGTAGGGATCGGAGACCATATCCTTCCACCTTTTGACGGCTAGTTCG
>DF365584.1:1272-14838 GCA_000787875.1 Solanum virginianum
GGTTCCAACTTAAATTTTAAATTCTTCAAGAGTACACTTAAGTGTCAAACTTCTTGAAAAATAACTCTAGTGATCTCAAATTCTTGCCATGGTACCAAAAACACAAATATACGGGTTCTAATAGATTCAGCCATACCTCAAACAGAAAGCACAACATCTCCAAAATCAGCCAAACAAACCCCAAGACTAGCCAGCTGATGAATATCGCGGACCATCTCTCTCCTATCTGAAGGCATGTCCGCTAAACTACCCACAAACTTGCGACTAAGTGCATATGCCACAAAATTAGCTTCCCCAGGATGGTAGAGAATATCAACATCATAATCTTTCAGTAACTCCAACCACCTCCGCTATTGCAAGTTCAGCTCCTTCTATTTAAAGATGTGTTGGAGGCTTTTATGATCGGTATAAATATCAATGTGCACCCCATATAAATAATATCTCCACGTCTTCAAAGCATGAATCACTGTGGCTAGTTCCAAATCATGAGTAGGATAATTCTTTTCATGTTTCCTGAGCTGCCGGGAAGCATAAGCTATCACCCTGTCGTGCTGCATCAACACATACCCCAAACCAATACTAGAGGCATAACAATAAATCACATACCCATCTAGACCTTCGAGAAGAGTCAGGACTGGAGCTGTAGTCAACTTCTCTTTCTGCAGCTGGAAACTAGGCTCACAAGCATCAGACCATTGGAATTTCACTTTCTTCTGAGTTAGCCTTGTCAAAGGTGCTGAAATGGAAGCAAATTGCTCCATAAATCTCTGATAATAACCAGCCAATCCCAGGAACCTATGCACCTCTGTCGGCGTCGTAGGCCTAGGCCAATTCTTTACGGCCTCAATCTTCTGGAGTACATCCGGTCAGTCATGTACCTCTGTCGGCGTCGTAGGCCTAGGCCAATTCTTTACGGCCTCAATCTTCTGGGAATCCACTCGGACGACGTTAGCTCCTATAATATGCCCCAGAAATGCCACTGAAGACATCCAGAATTCATATTTAGGAAATTTAGCATATAGTTTCTGGTACCAAAGTGTGCCAAGTACCGTCCTCAGATGATTCGCATGCTCCTCTTCTGACGGAGAATATACTAGAATGTCATCAATAAACATGATCACGAACATATCCAAGAATGGTTTGAATACCCAATTCATAAGATCCATGAATATTGCAAGAGCATTCGTCAGCCCAAAAGACATAACTCTGAATTCATAATGCCCATACCGAGTCCTGAACGCTGTCTTGGGAATATTCTTCTCCCGTACTCGCACTTGTTGGTAACTCAACCGCAGGTCTATCTTTGAGAAACATTTATCTCCCTGCAACTGGTCAAACAAATCGTCAATCCTGGGGAAGGGGTATTTATTCTTTATCTTTCCCTTATTCAGCTGCCGATAATCAATGCACATCCGCAGTGATCCATCTTTCTTCCTTACAAATAATACCGGAGCTCCCCAGGGTGATATACTAGGCTGAATAAAATCCTTCTCCAATAGATCTATCAGCTGTTCTTTCAATTCTTTTAATTCTGCCGGTGCTATTCTGCACGAAGGAATAGAAATAGGCTGAGTGTTTAGCAGCAGATCTATAGCAAACTCTATCTCCCGCTCGGGAGGAAGACCTGGAAGCTCGTTTGGGAATATATCTAAGAATTCATTAACGATTGGGACTGACTGAAGAGTCGGTGCTACTGTCTCTAAGCCACAAATAAATACCGAACAGTCTCTATAAACTCGACTAGCAATAATAGAAACCCCTACTAGTGTAGCTATCTCAAAAGGGTCTATCGGATCATACCCTATCCCAGTTTTATTAGCAACCAAAGGAGAAATATATGATAATGTAAAACCAGGATCAATCATTGCATACACATCTCGAGAGAAAACCAGTAATATACCTGTGATGACATTTGGCGACGCCTCCTAGTCCTACCAGCTGGCCAATGCATAAATACAGTTTGAAGGACCGCTAGACCCAGGAACTCTACCACGATACCTTCCTCGGCCTACTGATGCTGGTATACCTCACCCCGTAAGGTGCATGGCTACCGAGGATGAAGATGAACCACCGGCTGACCTGGTAGACTAAGCTGATCTGCCTGTACCATCTCTAACTAAACAGTCTTTCATCTGATGGCCCTGACGACCATACATAAAGTAAGCACTGGTGGCACAAAAGCACTCCCCAGGGTGCTATCTTCCCCAGTAACAACACGGAGGTCTGGGTGGTCTCATCTAACTGCTGGAGCCTCTGTCCAACTGTGACCTTGAAACCCTGGAACTCGGGCCTGCCCCTAAATAACCTATGCCCTCTGATCTCCTGCTGGTGAACTGCGGGGGTGTATCCCGTACTGACTTGGGAGGATGTTTGCTCTACTGCTGCTGAGGCTGCTTGCCTAAAAAATCCCCTGAATACCCAGATAATCTGACCCTCTTGGGTTGGCCCTTGTCATCAACCCTATCAGGCTGGCGCCCCTTACGTCGATCCTCTATGCCCTGGGCTTAGGCCTGAATACGGGCGATATCCATACTGGTCTGGGCTGCCATCACCAAGCAACTGTCAACATAACACTGGTCTAGCCCCACTATATATCAGTACATCCGGTCAGTCATGTCAGTAACATATGTAGGTACATATCTAGCCAGCGAATCAAACTCCAAACTGTACTCCCTAACTGGCTTGACCCGCTGCTTTAACAGTAGGAATCTGTCTACTCTAGCTCATCTCACCTCCGGAGGCAAAAAATAGGCCAGAAAAGCCTCAGTAAACTCCCCCCAAACGGCTAGAGGGGCACCCTCACCTCTGGACAACATCTATGACTCATACCAATTGGTTGCTACATTGTGCAATTGGTAGGACGCCAGCTCAACTGACTCTGTCTCAGATGCACTAATCAATCGCAGGGTCCACTGCATCTGTTGGACAAACTAATGAGTATCCTCTGTGGGCTTGGACCTGAAGAACTCTGGTGGGCTGCATGTAAGAAAATCACGAGCCCTCGAACTGTAATGGTGGCCTACTTGATCACTGCCTACGCCCTGTCTATAGGCCTATCCTGCTACCAGTCGGGTCAATAGTTGGACCGCCTCTCGCATGTCCCAAATCTCTGCAACTAGTAGAGGGGCTGGAGGCTCTAGTACTTGAACCTTGGGAGATAGCGGTGAAGCTGCCTCCATACCTGCAGCTGCTGATGCTCCAACTCCATCCGGCACTAGCGGTGTAACCGAACTAGCTATCGGGGGTACAATATCTGGCTTACTCTAGGCACGAGCCCTAGTAGTCACCTGGGCTCGACTAGTCTCACCTACCACTGCAGACTTGCCCTTTTGGGTAGCTGTGATCTTCCTCGGAGGCATCAATGAAAATAGAACATTTTGTCAGAAAAGAGTCATCCTAATAACGCAGCTCTATTGCACAACCTAAGATTAGGAAAAAAATAACATCCTAAATATCCTATAGCCTCCTGTTTATAGATATGGTACACAATACACTGATAAACAAGACTCTACTAGACACAGTCTGTGGACATTCCGAGGACAAACCGCTCTGTTACCACTTTTGTCACAACCTTGCCCTATGGGTCATGACTAGTGCCTAGATTGGGCACCCAAACACAATCACAAAGTCAAGTTGCAAATAGATGACTTATACCAACATAAATATCAAACACTGCCTCAAATTCTATCAAATATATCCCCAAATATAACAGAAGCCGACAAGGCTATATTTCAAGTTTATAATTTTTTAAACAATTTGGCGGAGTTTCCTTTATTTTACGGACTATCCAAAATAACCCTGCACTCAGAAAATAACAATAAAGGCCACATAGGGCCAACAAAACAACATATATACATATGGGGCCAACAAGGCCTCCATGGCGGGTGAAACCACCCAACATACATATCATACAAGTTTAATCAAATGGACAGGGCATAACCCACACACATATATCCACAAACCACTAAATAAACTGATAGATCATAGGATGGGATAGGGCTCTGCCGTACCCCTAAACAAATATATACAATCCAACAAATGAATATATACCAAAAATAGGCTCCAAAATAGGGGGAGCACTCCAAATAGCAGAAGGGTGTCCTAAATTGATGGATCACCAAGCTGTACGTCAGTACCTGCGAGTATAAAACGTAGCCCCTAAAAAAGCGGGGTCAATATGAAATATGTACTGAGTATACAAAGTAGAAGATACAGAACATAAATCCTAGTAATAATCGAAACAAAAGTATTGAAGGCAAATACATATCCAATAATATTAAAATATTTACTTCCAAAATACAAATCATGCATAGGGCACAGGAAATATGGTCGCCTCCCCGTCGATGGTGCCATAACACAGCATAACACTAGAAAGTTTCAAATCTTCAAATCCCTATCACATATCACAACATAGCATAACGCTAAACTTAGCACAACACCTAATGAAAGTGAAACCCAACCCTCGAGCGAGGAGCTCGATAAACCATAAATATAGCATAACACCGAAGTATATCATAATACGCATGACAACCAACTGGCCCGAGAATTGGCGAATGATATCATAGTAGTAGGCACGAGCGGAGTAGTAAGTAATCATATGCATAAAATCATTGTCACAAATCTTAAAGCTAAGTAAAATAGTCATATTAGAAATCAGAATAATGATTGTTACATATTCTTTCAAAAGTTATCAAAATTGCATAAAAGGGCATCACGAGACCCACGAATGGGTGGAGACCCGAGCTGGCCCAGCCTATGGAGAACATACTCATCCAAGATCATACAAGCTCCTACAAGAATTTCAAAGCAATCTGAGCTTTTTTGTAAAAGTTATGAGCGTTTGTAGTTTTAGAATCGTTAAAAAATAAGTTCTTTTAAAACTAATCAGCTTTTATATACCCTTTGCAACTTATGAATTTCAAGGACATAAAGATCAATGTTATGACATATTAACACAAGAATATCAAGGAATAAATGTAAATCATAAATATGCTCGGATTGCAAGAATAGAGTTTCCTCGAAGCTCGTATCATAGCCTATTTTAACTAAGGTATGCTGAAAAGGAAGGTTGCTTTACATACCTCAAATGCTCTCCAATATAATCCAAATGCAAGCTAAATCCAACTTATGATTTGGGTTGCCCAAGGTCTACAAACAAGTCATAAAATGCCAAACATTAGCTAAATATTTTTAGGGCATTAAATTCCAAATTTGCCCTTAATTCTACAGAAATTTGGGCAGTATTTCCCCTAAAAATAGGCCACCCCGAGAATTGAACTCGGCCAAATCAATCAACAACAACAACAACAACCAACCTAGCAACATCAACAAGCAATTCAAAAGGCAATACAACAATATAGCTCTCTTTTTCATCATTCAATAACATTCATAAATTTGATTCAATGGCTTACCTTTAAGCCAACATTGATGCTTATACATTCAATTACTAACCCGAATCCATATCAATAATATTTAAAGACATTCTAAGCAATTCACATAACACTTCCAACAAATCAAATTTTTCTCCAAATCTAGCATAAAGTCACTTAACTCATATGCCATGCATTAGTCCTTCAACAACTCAAGAAACATAATCTGTATATTTTATCAAACACTTAGCGGGTGTGTAATGATAGTATAAGATCATGCAATTCATAAGTGAAATTATGCAAGAAAATTTAATGTAAAACTACCCACTAATACTTGGTAATACTTTCATGCAATATACACCAAAACCCTTCATCAAATCTCAAGATAGATCAAACATTTATAGGTCAAAACATGCTTAAGCAATCAGGTTTTAATGAAACCCCAACATAATTTATAGTGAAATTCATAGTAAGTAAGACCTATAGGTAAATCAACTTAGAAATATGAAACTCATGTAAAAAGAAAGCTTGGGTACCATGGGTAAAAGGATCCATTGGTTGAAACACACATACCTTAGACTTTGAGTTTCTTGAAATTGAGTTGGGAAAGAATGGAAGCGTGGAAGTGGGTCTTGGAATCCAAAACTCGTTCTTGAGTTCCCATGAATTTGTATGGGGGTCTTGGTGGAGGCTCTTGAGCGAATTAAGAGTGTATTTGATGTTAGAGTAATGTGTTTGATTCTTTGAAATAGGGTTTAGGTCTTGTGGGAGGTTAAGATAGCATTGGAAGTCTAAAAAAGGCCATTAGAGTTATTAAAATTTATGAAAACGTCATTGGTGAATGGATGAAAAAATTGGCAAAGTGTTGCCTCACTGGAGGCTTGACTGGTCATGTGGCAGTTCACTGGTTATGTGGAGTGCCTGTCAAAAGGGACTTAGGAACAAAATGGAAGTTGGGAACACTTAGAAAAAGTCATGTAACTGTCACTTTGATGGACCACTTCATGGGCCATGTGGTGCTTCACGGTCTATGTAGTAGTCTATTGCACCACACTTTGAGATGAAAATATGGCCAGGCCACCTCACGCCTAAGATCCACAAGCTATTAGACCACACATGGCCAGTCAAGGGTGCCCGTGGCACCACACTTGGCCAAAATCTCCCTTCATGCCAACCTAGCCTCCCTTGCACATCCCCATGGCTAGCCACATGGTCAGTGGAAAGCCACACATCCTGTAACACTGGACATTTCATGTTTCTTAGATGAAAAATCTCCTTTTCCAGCCCCAAGCCATCTAAATGGCCCGTCCAACACCTCACTGGTCGTCAAGCGGTCCGTGTGACTTCACTACACAGGAGAGTCTCACGAAAATAGTCATAACTCCTTCATCTGACCTCAGAATGAGGTGGAACCAAGTGCGTTGCAAAGCTAACTCAAAGGAATTTCATTTTCCAATGTAGGAGGCCACCTATTTCCAAGTGTACTAATAGTTATGCTCATTTAAAGTTGACCCTTACATGAACTATCACCCAAAACTCAACTCGTAAGGAAGTCTTGAACTCCTCTAAGTACTAGAAGTCACTCATAATGGAGTTACGGTGTGTCACATATACTATGATATGGTTCGTTTATTGTGACAATGTATGTTTTGAGCTGCAAAACTATGATCTATTATAAGATTTGAGGATGGATTTCAAAGTATCTTTCATGAGGGTGTTATTATGTGTTGTTCGATTGATTTACATTGAGATTCTCATATTATTTCACTCATTAATGGCATGATTTTTAACTAGCATTACACACCCACCAAGTGTTCGATAAACTATCTTGACAAGCATTCTCAAGTTGTTGATAGTTTATTACGTGGTTTATAAGTTAAGTGACTTTATGATGATTAAGGGATTATATGTATGTATTGAATTCATGGAATGTATCTACAGTGTTGCAAGTTGGCCATACCTTGTCGGGGGGTGCCATGCCCATACTACTATATTGCGGGGTAGATACATTGACCACCTTGTCGGGGGGTGCCATGCTTGTACTACCATGCTCAGGGGTAGATACCTTGACCACCTTGTCGAGGGGTGCCATGCCCATATTACCATGTTGAGGGGTAGATATCTTGACCACCTTGTTGGGGGGCGGGCATGCCCGTACTACTATGTTGAGGGGTAGATACCTCGACCACCTCACGAAGGGGGTGACATGCTACGGATTCCAAGTAGTAGTTTCTTGGTCTATAATTACAGTTTCTTCCCGCACATGTAATCTATATTTACAACTTATATTATTTACAAGCACATTTTACCTCACGCATTGATCATGCATCCTATATGGATATTATACTTATCCATTACTTATGACTATATATTTTGAATATGTTGCCTTATGTCTTGTCGCATTGCATCCTACATACTTAATACATTCAAACGTGTTAACGCATACTCTATGCCTACATGGTGTTACCATTTATGTAACACCCCGTACCTTACATGTATTAGTACTATGCATATGAAACATGATATGATTTTTCAAATTAGCATCAACCTTAATATTGCATAAGTCTCAAATTAAAGGGTCAAGTGTAAATAAGTTTTAAGTCAAGTTGAGGAAATCATGGCCCTAAACAAAGAAATAGAATTGAGGAGCTTGTACAACTTAGGAAGCTAGCAGGTGAGTCACCAACTTACTTAGCTTGGATTTGCTAGCTAAATAAAGAAGAGGCCCGACATCGAATTTGTCCAAGTCTGATTATGGATAAAATCTGTGTTAAGAGTATAGCTCTAGCCCATATCTTAGCATCATAAATGGAATATGCTTACAACCGAAGATGAAGAATAAAAAGGGCCCAAGGTCTTCATAACTCACTTGCCTAATTGGACCCAAACTAAGTGAATAAGAATTTGGGAAAATTGGCAGCCAAGGCCCATCAACTTTGAGACCCATTTAGGCCCAACTGTGAGGGTTAAGCTGCAGCATCTACCATATGTCAATATATGGTCAAAAGATCTACAGTAAGTCATCCAAATATGCCTTAAACAAGAGAGTGAAAGTAGCCCCTAAGTCATTTTCACTTTGAAAAATTTTAGCTTTCCCAAAACCTCTCATTTTCTCTCTACTTCATTTCACAAGGAATCCAATACAACTCTCTAGAGTTCTTGAAGGAAACCAGGACCTTGAAGGCTAAGTAAGTTGAATTATCTATGTATTTTTATACTTATTCCATGAAAACCAAGATCTATATGTTAGTTATGCTTGTGCTGGAAATCTGGATAGCTTGTGTCCTAAGGATTGTTGTACACTTTTCTTGTTAATTAAGAGGCTCTTCTCTTCTTGGTTGGTTATATAAAGAAGTAAGGCATATGTATTTAACAAAGGTTGGTTTGGTAGTGATGTAATCAAGCTATTTCACCATTGTTACAGTCCACAAGATGGCTTATCGTAGGATATCTTAGTTGTACTCTTAAAAGAAACTTGTGAGCTGAAAAGTGGGAATTGTGGTGTCACAACTTTCACCTAATTTGGGAGTATTTTTGGACTATTGTAATACTGGTTTTATGTGTAAAAAGATGTTGGATACATTTTGGTTAATGTTGGAACAAGTTTGGAATTATCGGCATTGAAATATAGTGAAGGGATTTAACATTATGCTGCCTATTTGTATGTTGTGTAGATTGATTGTGTGTTGTGCTTGGTGAGCTACTGTAAAATTGTTAGGGCACTAAAATGGGCTGCACATGATATGTATATGAGGATGTGTATTATAAAATATGATTAGGGGCGAAAAGGTTGAAAGAATATGCTCGGGTTTATGATTTTACACTTGCTGCCCGTGTGTTGTAATTTTATGAGATTGGGCTGCCAAGATGTATCTATTGGTTGCTAATACTATTTTCACCACCTACTATGTTATAGATAAACTTTGGAGAAAGGAAAGGTTGTCTCAAGGTAATAGCGAGGTCGTACAACGAGGTATGTTAGGCTACTTGATTTCATATTATTTGGCATGAAACATAGATCCCTCCTTGGTACATAAAGGCACTTAGCAACTCATTCAGGTATATATCAGGTATGTTAGGCTACTTGATTTCATATTATTTGGCATGAAACATAGATCCCTCCTTGGTACATAAAGGCACTTAGCAACTCCGACTCAACTATTGATTGTGTCTCAACTCTTTCATATGTTCATATGTTCCCATACATAGTCACCTTCAAATATGCATATATACTTGAATACCAATACAGACAGAATCATTCTATCCAATAAAGTTCATATGTTGTTCTACCTCTTATGCTTGTGTCATCATCATCATAAAATAAAGTTCATGTGTTGTTCTACCTCTTATGCATTTTATTACTTGTGTAACCTACACCTGTCATTATGGTGTTGTCTTTTGTGATTATTTACATGACATATGTTGTATCTATAGTCCTATGACTCCAATATTCTTATTGCCAAAAGAATCATCTCAAAGGTAATTGAAAGATAAAGTATATTGCTTATTGATGGGTGGTAGCCCGAGGGGTGGAAGAATCACCTAGCCAGGGAGGATCCTATCACATGGGGTAGCCCGAGGGGTTTAGGAAAAGCCTAGCTAGGGACAAACATGCTATAGATTTACCACTAATTAGTTGGTCAGTTGTATTACATGTTGTGCACAACTTTTAAAGTAAAGGTAAAGTGATAAAATGAACATAAAGTACATGATCCCATAATAGAACTAAAGGTGGTCTCTTATCCAACACCAGTGCATAGTTTCATTTGAGTTGTTACTTCATATATAGTATTTCCTACCTTACATACTCAGTATATTATCTCATACTGACATCCCTTTCGGGGGACCTGCATTTTATGCTACAGGTACAGGTACTAGTAGATATCCTCAGTAGGAGTACAGGATATCCAGTTGCTACTACCGAGCTCCAGGTTGTTTGGACCTTTGTGTGTCTAGAGCTTATATTTGCATATTGTGTAGTTGGTCAAGGCGGGGCCAGTCCAGACCCTTATCAGATATTGCTCCTTATCTAGAGGCTTTGTGGACTATGTAAATTAAAGTGTGGTCATGTTTTGTACTTTAGACAATGAGGCCCCAACGGCCTAGTCATATGTATTTCATTTTGGGCTTGTCATTACTATTTACTTTCTAAAAGGCATATATATATAGAAATCACATAGATATAGGTTGGTTCTCCCGAACCTAATCGACAATGGGTGCCAATCCACTTTAATAGGATTTGGGGCATGACAGAAGTGGTATCAGACCGGGTCATCCTAGGGAGTCTACAAAGCTGAGTCTATGTAGAATCTTGTTTATCGATATGTTGTGCACCACATTTATAAGTAGGAGGCTACATGGTATTTAGGAGTTGTTACTTTCTTTTCATTCTTTAGATCATGCAATAGAGTCAAGTGTAATAGGTGGATTATGTCTTACTCCTGAATTATTTTGTACAGCAAGTATGCCAGTAACCGGGAAAAACAAAGCTAAAGGGAAGAAAGTAAAAAGGGTGGTTGGTATACCCAGGCAGGTAAGACAATGAAATGAGGCTCAAGATGAGTCTCCATCACAGACATCTCTAACTCATCCAACTCCTAATGAACCTGGAAGTAGTGAAATTCCCCTAGAACTACCTATCAATGCTACCATGCAGGACCTAAGAAATGCAGTCCAACTATTGACATGTATAGTTGCTAGCCAAGGTCAAAGACAGGAAGGTCCAGTTATAGGTGTAGGTGGTGTAAATAGGGCATCTAGCATGAGGATACATGATTTCCTTAATTTGGACCCTCCATCATTCACTGGGTCAGATCCTAATAAAGATCCCTAAGACTTTATTGATCAGATTCAATACACTTTAGATGTTATGCATGTGAGTGGTATAAAAGCTATCGAATTAGCGACATATAGGTTGAAGGGTGTAGCTATATTGTGGTATAAAGCTTGGAAGCAATCTAAGGGTATAGATGCACCTCCAACTACCTGGGAAGAGTTCAAAGAGGTATTTCTTGACCATTATTGCCATTAGAGATCTGAGAGGCCCGCACAGATTAGTTCTTAAATCTCCACCAGGGAATGAGTCTGAGGGAGTATAGCCTTCAATTTAATTCTTTGTCCAGGTATGCTCCTAATATAGTTGCTACTATAACAGATAGAGTTTATCGATATGTGGATAGATTGGATACGTATCTGGTCAGAGACTGTACCATTGCTTCCTTGAATAAAGACATGGATATAGAGAGAATGCAAGCCTTTGCACAGAAACTGGAGGATCAGAGGCAATGGAGAAGGACACAAGATTTAGAAAGGGCACAATCCAAGAAGGCCAGGTCTGCAGGTCAGTTTACACTATCCTAAAGTGAGCTTAGGCCTCGGTTTTCTAATAGACCTCCTAGGCCATCATCCTCCTACTCTGTAGCCAGCGCTCTACCATAACTTTAGAGATCTAGAAGAAATCAGTTTGGTCCCCGAAGTGAAGGGTAAGGCACCCGGACAGTGGGGTATTCAGTAGGCCAGCAAATCACTTCTACATAGCCTTGTAGACAGTGTGGAAAAAGTCATTCAGGTATATATCATTGGGACAGATGTTTGTTATGGGTGTGGTGCACTAGGGCATATAATAAGAGATTGCCCGAGGAGGCATATGGTTGATGGAGTACAATCTACTGGGTTAGCTATTGCATCATCATCCTCAGTTTCTCCATTAGGTAGGGGTCAACAAGCACCTATGGGTCATAGTAGAGGTTTTAGAGGGGCAACTAGCTCTAGCAGAGTCCAGAATCGCACGTATGCTCTGGGGAGTCAGCAAAATTTAAAAGCTTCACTTGATGTGGTCATAGGTACATTGTCCATCTTTTTACATAATATGTATGCATTAATTGACCCTGGTTCTACACTATCATACATTACCCCATTAGTTGGTGGGAAGCTTAAGAGAGCACCCAAATTATTGAATAAATCATTTCAAGTATCCACGCCAATCGGTGAATCTATTATGGCTAGAAGGGTTTATTATGACTGTGTCGTAACTATTTGTGACCGTGACACTTTGGCTGACCTTATTGAGCTAGTTATGGTGGAAATTGATGTTATAATGGGTATGGATTGGTTAGCCTCTTGTTATGCCACCGTGGATTGCCACACTAAGAGAGTGTACTTCTACTTTTCCAATGAGGCAGTTCTTGAATAGGAAGGCTATATTGGGGCACCAGAGGGTAAGTTCATCTCTTATTTTAAGGAAAGAAAGATGATACCTAAGGAGTATATATGCCATCTAATTAGAGTAAGGGATATAGAGGCAGAATCACCAAGTCTTCAATTAGTTCCTGTGGTGAATGAATTTGTTGATGTGTTCCCTGAAGAACTTCCAGGTTTACCTCCAAAATGAGAGATAGATGTTGGTATTGACTTACTTCCAGGCACTCAACCTATTTCTATCCCTCCATATAGAATGGCCCCAGTAGAATAGCATGAATTAAAAGAGCAATTAAAAGACTTATTGGAGAAGGGTTTTATAAGACCTAGTATGTCTCCTTAGGGTGTACTAGTGTTATTTGTACATAAAAAGGATGGGACCTTGAGGATGTGTATCGACTATCGACAATTGAATAAGGTGACATTGAAGAATAAATACCCCATCCCCAGGATTGATGATTTATTTGATCAGTTATAGAGTGCTAGATAATTTTCAAAAATTAATTTGAGATCAGGTTATCACCAAGTGACGGTGAAGGAGGAAGATATACCTAAGACTGCTTTTAGAACACGCTATGGTCACTTTGAATTTTTGGTTATGTCATTTGGGCTAATGAATGCACCAATAGTTTTTATGGATCTGATGAATAGGGTATTTAAGCCATTCTTGGATGTGTTCATCATAGTATTCATGGATAACATTTTGGTATATTCAGGATCAGAAGAGGACCACGCAAATCACTTACGACAAGTGTTACAGGTTCTTCGTGATAGGCAGTTGTATGCCAAATTTTCTAAATATGAATTTTGGCTTAACTCAGTAGCATTCTTGGGCCATATTATATCTGATGAGGGAATAAGGGTTAATTCGTGAAAGATAGAGGCTATAAAAGATTAGCCAAGGCTAATGACACCCGCAAAAGTTTGGAGCTTCCTACGGTTGGCAAGTTATTATAGAAGGTTCATTGAAGGCTTTTCTTCTATTTCTGTACCTCTAATA